>WUWR02000064.1:0-119366 GCA_009982885.2 Hyles vespertilio | reverse complement strand
TGTTTACAAAGTGCACACGTTCCAGCCGTATATCAAAACCTGCACATTGCAGCATTTTTAGACCGTTGTCCGTGTTACTTTTATGTTTTATCTTGTTACATAGTGGCAGAACACCGTTACTTCGACACCGGCAGTTGTTTGAAGCGTTTCATCTATACTGCATTGACAAACTCGTTAAAAATCTGCCTGAATATCCCCGTTAGAATGTGCAGCGGTGCACAACAGGCAGCTTAGTTTACTTGTAAAGAGAAATCCACATAGTAACAGTAAATACATGCGAAATATTACAAGTATTAAAATATTAATAAAAAGAAAATATGCTCTGGAGTCGCACAATAGTAATAAAGATTAATTGTGGACTGCGTGGAATTATCAATATTCTGTTACACATAATAGTATGTTTTTAATTAAACAGCAGTATAGTGACTCACCGACGCAAAGTAAGGCTTTAAACATACTGTCGAAATATTAATGAAAGTATTATTGTTGAACAGGTTCGAAGGTAAAAAGAGCAGAGGCACCTGTGCTCGGAGCTATGATACGACACGGCATGACAGGCAGCAGATGAGACAATAACTCGATCCGCGAGCTCGGTGTGTGTTGCAAATCTAATCGACATAATCCCGACCACAATCGGCCCCAATCCACAATCAAACAAATCCGCTGCTAATGCCCTCCTATTGAATACGACCACGTTCGCTTCATACTAACGAGATGGTTCTATTTGTAAAATGCGTGCGGGTGGTCGTGTAATATTCTAATCCATTGAGACTATTCATACGCATCTCATTACTCATACTTGCCATCACATATTAATGTGTGCAATAAATAATGATACTCAAACATAAACTATAAGTTATACAACAGTCACGAGCTACAATATTTTATTCAGATAAATCATTTTTCAACATTTCCAACTTTTTCGTTGTGACTCACCTTGTTTATCTTTACGTCGTGTTGCATAAAAATTATGAAAGGTAAATATTCAGCCGTAATATAGTATAACAGGTTTAAAAGGAGCCCGTTTGTTACATATTTTCATATTTTCTTCGGCCAACCTTAGAACGTGCAATAAGCCTAAGTATAGTTAAAAGAAGCCTTAGCTCGGTTGTTTGTCGTACCGAAGCCCCAATGCCGCGGTATTAATAAAGTTTTAATAAAATATGTGAACTGAGTAAACAAGAAAACACTTTTGTTTAATTAGTTGGGACAAGCAACACAAATACCTGTTCGTAGCGTGCACAAAATGCCAGGAAAATGGCTTTGTTTCTGAAGGCTGTGTGTTAGAAACTCACGCCGATAAAGTTCTATACAAATGGTTTCTATTTATGTTGCACGTACATTACTGTAAACATGATTCTGGCTGCCATAAGTAAGTATTTCTTGGCCATTATCTGTGATTACGTTATGAGCGTCGTTACGCATGGCTCACGAATATAGCACATAAATAGAATATATTCTATAAATACCTAATGAATGGGACGAACGCTCGTACCAATCACGACCATTACTGTGTGAACTATGAAATGTTCGGACATTTATAAATGAGTTATCGACGGATCTTTTTGTGGCTTATGTTAAATACCCGAATAAGGATTACTCGTTGAGCGGATGCGTCGCCTTTCATATAATATGGTTACATTGAAATATGTGAATTACGGTAACATTTTATTGATTTCGTTGCGAGAACGTTCAGAATAACAGCGCCATTAAAAAGTCACATTAATAACTGCGGAAAACATTAATGTATCCATATTGCAAGTTTAACTTCGATTAAGTATTAATCCTTTTATTTATTTCCACATCATTTTAAATAAAATGTTCTCTTTTGTATGCTGCACTTAAGTTAAGTGCAATACTCTCCAACCCTAGAACCACTGCGGCATACTGATATTTTCTTAATACATACAGATCGCAGCAAAAAGTAGGTGACCTCGATAAAGAATCACCTCTGCCCACTCCCATTGGGACAGAAGACACCAATAAATACAGATGTTCATGTCTCAAACGTCCGAGAGCAGACTAAATTGGCCTTCCGTTTGACGACTAACGCGAGAGCAATTAAAAAGTATCTCAAAGGTTTTTCCACGGCCGAAGAAACTTTAATATGGCAAAAACAATTCAGTTGCGACTTGTGTATATTTTATTAAGTTTAAAGTAGGTAAACATTTGTAAGTTACAAGAATTTCTTTTTGTTCTTTATGTAAGGCACTTTAAACAGTGATCTGTGTCAGACACGTGTTGTTTCATTATTTTAAGGAGGCACACATGTTCTAGGTGGCAAATATTTCCGTCAGCTTCACTAGTCAAGTTATAAAGGCTCGGAGTTAGCATCTAGCGTAGAAAGTACGAATCGCTAATAATATATCGGTAATTGGCTTACAAAAACATAATGTCATTCGTAGTAATAAATTTATTTCCTATTATCAAAGGCTATCGTATTTTATTTTTATATGTAACATATTTTAATATGTATACTTATGTAAGTAATAAAATAAATTATATTAAAAAGATTTCACTTCTCACTTTACGTGATAAATTCTATACCAGATATCCTGGAATTTAAAAATTAAACACTTTACATCTAGCATTGGTCTCAGGTAGATATAACTCAATTCCTGCAAAAGATCCTCGACCCAGCGTCGGTATTAAAAAGTAATAAAAATACTGCGCAATGAGAACCCGTAAACTATTAAATTTAATGAGTTCGTGTCCCAAAAATCTAAAGAGTATAAGACTGTGTTTAGGCATGTTTTGCTCTATTTCGTGTAACATTTCAATTATTTCGTTTTTTTCTCACAGGAATTGTATGATTTAAAACGTAGGAAAATTAAGAAATTCTGCAAGACAAAAAATATCCAATTTTATTTCGCTTGTGAACAAAAGTAGCTATTTACCCAGTAAGGTTTGTTTAATTTGGTCTTTTCACTAAATTGTCAGAGTATGAACACTAAGGGATTTTTCTGATTCTAAAAGAAGGAAAATTGCTGCTATAATAGTTTTACAAGGTTAATATAATAATATTTTTTTCAAACCCACTATTTCTGTAGATACAATTCTATTAAACGGCCATACTGACAATCAAAATACAGGCAGATTGTAATAATTAATGACAATTTAAACAAATTGTATTGTTTGAATAATTTACAATACACTAATGGCTGCAATTAATCCATATAAATGCGCTAATAACTGCAATCCAGTGAATCATCATTATGGAAACGTGTCAAGAGGCCGTCGGTGGCACGCGCCGTACTGAGTTCTTTTTTAACTGGCGTCGGTCCGCGACGGCACTCCGAGACCACCTTGTTTATTTAATTCGCTTACGTGGACAAACCCCTTACGTTCCTTGCCCGCTAAAATGTTTTAACTCAAATACAAAAGCTACAGATAGATGCGTAAACATAGTTTTCACGATATAATTGAATTTATCAATTTCGACAAACTTAAGGCCGGGTGTGTCGGAGTTGAATAACCAGCGGGACGAATTGTTGCGCTTCGGTAAACTTCAACCCACAAATTAATTCTTTGTGGCAGATTGATAAATTTCCGTCGATATGGCGCGCGTGTGCTGTTGTATTCATTATCACTGTTTCAACTAATAATATAAGTCTAATTGTTTTCATTTAATATTCGAAATGAACAGTTTGTCGTACTTATATTAATAAGGGCCCATTGTTTTGTTTTGCTAATGCATACTATGATACTATAATTTCATCTACTTGAATTACATTACCTTATATTTATCATCCATTTAGTCATTACAATTGTGTACCTTTATTTAGGTTCTAAAAAATATATTGATCTACCTAAAATAGTTTCTCTTTTCATGATTTTTATTTACTTTTGAAATGTTTGTTTTTATGTTTAAAATGTGAGTCGCTGATATTCATGGATATTTTCGATTTGTCGACAGTTTAAATTGATATGAGTTGGTTTGGTAAATGTTTTGAAATCATGTTTATCCATAAAATAGTTTTAGAAAGTGTAATCGTCATATTACTAAAGTTTTATCTAAAATAATAATATCAACTAAAATAAAAAGTCATAATACTTTTATGTGAAATATATTTTTGTAAAGTTGACACATAAAAACAAAACATGTAATAAAATAATATTAGAGCACTGAACGTGAATGTAAAAATAAAACCAAAGAACTATATTATGCTTTAAAAAAAATAAAAGCGTTGATATGTTTTACACATTTTACAATTAAATAAACTTTATTATATTTTATTTTATTTCTAATTTATATTATTAAAGATATTGCAAACACCGCTATCTTAAGCTGTAGTAATATTTAATAGGCATTAGGTGGTTATATGACATCGAGTAGGATGATGGTTCTAAGTGCTTTTAAGCTGAAGTGCTAGCCGAGTGCTAAATTTAGAATAAACGTTCGTATTTGGCGTCAGGTATTATAAACTATGGAGATTTTATTTTTTCAATAGAATAAACGGTTTATCCAGTGAAAGTAAACTATAGTTTACCATACAAAGTAAGAAACAGAACTATTGCCAGCACTGAATAATGGCTTAGTGGGGTAGGAAATGTATGATAAAGACTTATATTGTACTTCAATAGGAAGTAGATACTACGCAAAGGCACTCATTTCACATCGTTTTGTATGTGATTTTATACCGTTGTAGTCGAACCAGTGTATTCATGTTATGTTCTTGAGTGGCTAAAGTGAAGCTCTACATTTATAGTTTCTTCTAGAATGCCAATTCCTTTGTTCATTTACACTTTTTAGACTGTTTCCAAGGGTATTTTAAAAGACTACCAATAAATATTTTGTGTTTAAAAATAGTTCACTGGTCAGTCAGATAACACCAACCCATCAAAATCACAATTTATTTTAAAACTATTAACTAATTAAGAACTGATGTTTAGATTTGCTGCTAATTTAATGTCGATCTACTTTACAAATTGAACATTTGTATTCGTGTCAAAGTATTATCTGTGATTTCTGTTTCATCTGTTACTGATTAGTACTCAATTCAATTTGGTGATTATTTCGAGTTACGTCAGTGTTAACGCAAACGGGCGAATTGTTTAAATAGTTTAACATTGAAACAACTTAATTATACTAATTTTGGTATTAGTAGAGCTTTACCATCGTAGCGTATCATACTATACTAATGAAAACACTTGATCATAGCGCTGATGTCTTTCAGACTATCAATGAACTATACTGTCGTATTTCATTTGTTTTGTGGAACTAACGAAGGTCAAGAAAGCTTCCCTCCCTCCTTCTTCATCATCCATTTATACGTATAAAAGCTGGCCACACACCGGCAAGCCATCTGTATCGTGGGTATTTATGGACTGATAACTTACATCTGTTGAATTGCTTGTTCGTTTATCGGACCTTTATAAAAAAAGTCACGAACACACCTGGAAATAGCACACCGTATTCTTTTTACAAATTGGAAAATGTTCCCGGCGGTAAATCATAAATTATGTATTTGGTGAAAGGCCGCAGCGGTTTTCTTACATGTCAACAATAAATTGAAGATGCCGGCATATATAACCATTGGCGTTGGGGACATCAATTCGTCTCCAAAAATTCGACCCATGGGACGAGTTAAAGCGTGCTCAGACAACTTTTAAGAGCCACAATTTGTCTGGAGCATTAAGGTTAGGTTGTAAATATGTCCCTACTCATTTTGTATGATGTAAGTTCAACACTTTTTTCATTTTAATCCTAACGACACTTATGAAGTTCTTATATCGGTCTCGATGTAAATATCAATCCAAGTGTGTGTCGTTTGTAAGTTGTAGTCACATTACAAACTATTATTTTATTACATCACAAAGGATTTTTATCTTAAACGTTTGTAATGCAATTTCCGTAACAATTTCAATCTCCGACAGTGTTATGTTCTTATCATTACAACCCTTTTCAGAGGCGCCTAAGGCATCACTACTCGAAAAAATCCGTAATGCTTTTCATATCCTTCGCTCCTCATCTGAATATTATTCGATAGCCAACTGCCGGTGAGGTATTCCAGGAAATTGTTTTTTGTTCAGAAAAGAAATATTGAATTGTACCATTATTTCTCCGACGATTGTGACGTTTTAAGATATTTTAACTTGGTGCTTTTGTTCCCTGCGAGGATTCGTAAGTTAATAAAAGTTTTCTATTTAATATAACTTACATTGCGCCAAATCGAAAACCGGACTCGGGACAGTTTTATTTTATGTGCGTACCCTTATCGTGGAATATGTGGGATTATGTGGGAGCCTTCATAAATCGGTGTTGTTTGTCTACTCACCTGTGTATCGGCAATCTGTTGGGGACCCGTATCACACTTGGGCGGCGATTCCATCTGAAGCCTGAATCAATAGCCTGTGGCACATGTAAAATGACCGGCACCTTCGGCAACTCTCGCCGCACGCCCGCGCTCCTCGGGGAAATCAACATGCGATTTGTTTATTCGACTATCACTCTTATTTGAAACTTTTGGTAGTCACCGTCGATATTTGGTTTAGAATAGATGCTTCTCAAATGAAACATCGAGGTTGTCTTTTAAATAAAAAAGTAATAATAAAAATATATTTTTTCTCTTTTCTCTCATATGTGAAAGGCCGCGTGGTTATGTATCACCGCAATGTCTATTTCTCCCGCCAAACAACAGTGTAGTGTACTGTTGTGTTCCGGTTTAAACGGCATTGTCGCCAGAATAACTACTGGACATATTGAGACTTAAAATCTTATGTCTCAGGATGGCGAGCGCAGTGGAATACCAAGCATTGCTTTGTAATTCATGGTGTTGTTTGGTTTTCTCTTATCCATAAGCGGTCGTATCGCTTACCATCAGGCGACTGGCATGCTCGTCTCGTCATATATTGCAATAGAAAAATACTTTGTCAGCATGACCAAGAGAGTGATTTTAAATACAATTTATGACGGTAACTAACCTAATATTCAAATTAGGTAATAAAATAGCTTAAAAAGTTCCTTTTGAAATAATGCAGAAGCGATAATAACTAAAGACCTCCAGACGAGGGTTCATAATATTATTCTAATCTATCTTTTGAGTTAACGTAATGGAATAAAATTACGAGGTTATGTAATAATTTACAAAGTGGCGTGAATTGTTGACAACTAGTCGCGTCAATCTTGTCAATCAAACCAATTAACAAATTACACTCGCCATTAAACACTTACTGACCGTTTTGGAAGTTTTGCGGTATCGGAATGACGCGCGGCACAACACCCGTACCACCAAACAATGTTGTTTTAAAGGATTTGCTGTAATAATGTATTTTGTAAGAAAATGTAGCTGTAATTGTGGATAATATTAACGTTTCTGCTCAAACCGAATATGTATTTAATCGCGCCAGTAATCAATCAAGTGGGGCACCGTACTCGTATATAATTGTATGTACATCGTTTCTACGTCATGTGCAAAATTGCAAACCTATACCGCTCGTACGTTATTGTTTCTCGAGACCATTACGATACACACCGTTTAACGCAAAAAGCAAAATGTTGAATCGCTGAAAAACCTAGCAAAAAGCTCGCACTTCGTACCTCCTGTAATAATTGAAACTGGGATGTAATATTGTTTGCATGGACTATGTTGTATGAAGCGTGGCGTTTCGACTATTTTTCATGTAAGCTCTTTTATCAGTTGTAAAAACACATACACGTACAAGATTAATGTTCGCGTAGGTTGTATGGTTGTATTACCAAACTGTAGTGTGAATGAACCGTATAGAGTGCTTGTCCCGAAATTTATTCAATACCACACCTCTGTCCAGTGTCTTGTGGGAAATAGAAGGGACGTACATACAGATACACGGTGCTGTGACGGATGGTTCTAGCCGTTTGATACGGGTCTCAATTGAATAACAAAATATATTTCCGAACTGTTACATTGGTTTTTCAATCGCTTTCACGGAAAGAACAATCCACATTTATCTTCGGAAGCAGTTCGGAGGATATCTGATAAGACGATCAGTAAGGGACGTTGGATTTTTCCGGACTCGGCACGGAGGCGCAAAGTCACGAGCTACGCCTGTGCCTCACTCAAGGGGGTTACTCTATGCTCCGACACGACGACGAATGTTCGTATGTATACGTAAAACTATGAAATATGCCCAAATACTTTACAAAATGTTCGAATCCTTGTTGTAAGCTTAGACTAACTTCGGAGTGAATGAATTGTTTAACCGGAAATAGTATTAATTTTGAGAAGTGTTTTTTTTTATCTTGTTCATGGACGTTGAATGTTCGAACATTCGTACTTATTGTCAGAGTATAGAGTAACCCCTGGCTCGGTCTATCAATAAAGATGGACGGACGGGAAGCTCGGACGAGCATCGCGTTGCTCCACTGCAGACATGTCCGTGGCGGTTTTTAAATAATTTAATCCTTTACGACCAACCTTTACTTCAGTAATTCTCCTAACGATAATTTTATAAGATTAATTTTCCCCAACCATTAATCTTATTCATTATGATAGTAAGTTGATGGAACTTGTCTATAACCATTATCTAGTCAGTTAGACATCTTCAGGCTCGAGTGAGTGCGGGAAAACTCGTAATAAAAAGGTTCTTGAAACTAGAGTAGATAGCGATTTGTAAGCACTCCGCGTGTAATGCTGTATAAATGTATCTACATCAGTATGCATGTATACGTAATACATACGATTATGCTGGAAGCAAGTAGTTGACCTTCTGACTATCGTTTTAGCGTAAAAATACGTTCCTACCCCGTGTAACTTTAAGAATGTTATTATCAGCAATCTAGTCATGATTGCGTTCTGCGGCTCACTGTATACTTCGGGTTTTGTTAATCAAAAGTGTTCATTGTTAATAAAAACGTTGTTAACATAAATACGGTACACGAAAGTAAACGCTATGATTTTGGTAGTTAGCTTTTTATTTTCTTTATAGAAAAAAATGTGAGATCAGATTTGGGGAGGTATTAGGGTAAATTACGGGTATGGGCACGGGGCGTGCCGGTTCGTAACGTATTTATAGGTATTGCGTAGCCACGTGTAGTTTGTTACGAAGCTCGTTACGGCCCTGTAGCCCTGTATTTGATTGCCGTGCAAGGGGAATACTAATGTTCAAACCTATGTGATTGATCAAACACCTACAGAGATGGCTTGATGAGAACTCGCTATTACCAGCCTGTGTGGCCGCTACTAATGTTTTTATAACCTCAGCAATGTTGTTGTATTTTAAAGCATTAGAATGGGTTTATTTCAACGGGTTTATTATATGTTCGCAATACTTTAGTACACATATCGTCGTAAAGTTGTGAATTAGTCCCCTGGTGCGACCCTTTGAATTTAGATTTCTGTACCAAAACCCGTATATGTAGAAGTTGTTTTAAATTAAACATAAATTTAGTTTGCCTTTAGGATATAAAATAAATGACGTGTGTCTACACGGTGTAGTGAACATTAACGTTTTAGTGTAATGGAAACTAAAATTCACTGGACATCAGATTAGTCTGGCTTTGTAAAGCTTACGAGTTTGGTGGTCTGTTGTTTCTTCCTATTAGCAATAATTAGTGGCGCAGATCTCATCGACGGGGTTATTCAATTACAACTGGGTACGGCAACATCGTTTTATACGAGCGTTGACAGTAAAGTTTACTAACAAAATTGTCCCTGCCAAGTTTGGGAAGCCACCCCTGGCGTGTTTGTCAAAAAGTCACCCCCGGCGTTGTTTAGCGGCTCTTAACGCCTCTGATTAGTTTTTATGGTCGGCCAATACATTTTTACTTTCAAACTTCAAGCGCAAAATATAAGGAAAATGTGGCTACACGCTAATGTCGTAAATGCTTCACAATGTTTCCGCTCACTAAATCGAATCATAATGGGATAAGTGGAATAGTTTCTTATACTTCAACCGTAAACGTAATGTTGTTTTAAGATTCTTCATCGTGCTTCCCTTTCCCAAATGTTTTATAACGACAATTATGACAATTCTGTATTGTAAATAGTCATTGAGTCATACGCTCGCCCTAGCTTCCACGAAGGTGTAGGCCAGCAGGGTCGATAGAGTCAACCAAATTTCACCGAACTGATTTCATTTATATGTATAAATGAACCGAACTCGTTCAATAGCAATTTACTTTTGTGTTTCGTTACCAATTCATTACTGATAAACAGAACGTCAGAAGTAGGGGAGCAGTGGTCAGTCACGCGTGGACTTGCCGTGCTCTCTATTCAGTCACGGCTTTATGTCAACAGGTATACAAAAGCCAGGCTTTAAAGCATCCGTATGTTGGCTAATAAAGCCGGCGGACATTGCACCCAGAGGGCCGCTAATTTATCATTGTTACAGTGCCTCAAACGAAAGCGATTTCATCTAGTTTTTTTAGAAGTGATTCCTCGGGAGAACTCTGATTAAAGCACATTTACCGTCGGCCAATTAAGGCGTCGCTAAAAGAAAGTTTAAAGAAATCACAGAAGCCAGTGGAAAATCGGTGTCACCGATCATTTGCTCCTTGGGCAATTTTAAAGAACATAGTGAATGTTCTAACATTTTCCGCCCAAGCTATCTCTTTATTACAATATGTGACACTGCATTCCCTGACGTCAGAATTAATGTTAGGGAAGAAAAGTAGAAAAAACCGCATATCTTTAAAACGCCATTTTGTATGCACAAGCTCATTCTATTCCCAGGGCGCTAATACGTTTGCCATTTAACAAATCTATAGATATCTCACTTCTTCCGTGGTAATAAGAGCAGAAATTATTAATACAAGAATTATTATCTGTAGGGAGCAGGCGAGACTAATTAGTATTCAGTAGGGCAGTTGTCGTTGGTGAGAGTGTGAGAGCGTGTTAATTATTATTTTTGGTTATTACCACGTTGTACAAATCGGTTTCAAAAGTGAAATGTTAATCCTTCATTTAGAAAGGTCTTTTTATAGCAAGAGTTGAAACTCATTAATGAAGACGGGAAAGGCTCGACCCTGATTTAGAATTTACATTACTAAGCATAGCCTCTCGTAAAGACAAAGAACTTCAATCCTACAATTCGAGTAACAAATAAACTTTAACTATAAAAGCAATGTTGCTTTAAAACACATTGAATGAAACGAATTTAAATATATTACTCAAATAAATTAATAAGTATACTTACTAATAGTGAAATTATGAATCTAATGGTGAAATATTTATTTAAATCGGTCCATTAGCTTCGGAGTCTATTCCATGCAAACTATCAATAAAAAAATCACTTTATTTATTTTTTACTTTTAATAATGGCGAGACGAGCTTGCATTCGCGTGAGTATCAGCGATACGACCGCTCATGTACACTTTGAATTACAAAACAATGTTACCATCCACTGCGCTCGCTATCCTGAGACATAGAAGTTAAGTCTCAATAAGTGCAGTAGTTGATCAGGCTAAAATATCCTTTAAACCGGAACACAGTAGTGCATTTACACAGCTGTTTAGCGGGAGAAATAGACATTGTGGTGGTACTTACCTAGGCAGCTTCTCACATATGAGAGACCTACCACCATTAAACGTAGTAATACTATTAGTAAAGCTATATACGAGTATAAAGCCCGGCCTGTAAAAGTGAATTCGGACAGCGTTCGACATCCTTCACGCTTGCTTTATATTCCCATTAACATGATTCAATTTTTTTTCCAGTGACTAAATTCATCCGCATCGGCATCGCTGACAAGAATGCAACCCGCCCTACTTCGACAAAGAACTGTATGAGGCTGAGGTCGACGAGAATGAGGACATACAGCACACTGTTCTCACCGTCACCGCCAAAGATCACGACGAATGTAAGTACATTAGGGGTGTGAATAGACACAGGGGTCAATGGGGACTTGGTCGTATTTAAAATTAAAATAATTTAGATTTATATTTACGACCTCTGTCTCTTCATGGACTTATTTTTTGTTACACTTACTACAGCCAATGTTAAAATATGTCAATCAATGTTAATTATTACGAACTCTTTGTATCTTTTCACTCCTGTGTCTTAATTCAACCCGAATACACATTTTTACTTTTTTTGTCACGTATTGCTTACACACAGAATTACCAGGAGCGTTCGCAAACAAGCCGATTGATAGCAACCTCATGAGAATACTTCACAACCGCATATTCGATACAACAAAGCCAAAAATATTGCGTAATACGTACCTATGGTTGTTACTTGTTGGTTCCGATTTTATCATTGACGTGATCAAAATTGAGCTTTTTAAACACAAGTAATTGCATTATTAATTGTGGTAATATATCGGGTTATTTTAAAATTAACTCCAATATAAATTATTGGCCTCGCAGAAAGGATATTTAAGCCGGCTCTGATTCGGACAAACCGCTTTAAATTAATGCCGATTTTAGTGTCATATTTTTTTCATAATAGAACTATTTTACGTTGGATTAGTCAAGCAGCCATAAAATCATAACCTAAATCTTTTTTTCCAACATAGATTATAATAAATGTGTTACGCCGAGTTCCATGTGAAGAGATATAATCAGAAACAATAAGAAGAGAAGCTACACGTTCGAATTGAAACTGACAACGATTTAATTAGTGCTCATCGAAATTCCAACTCCAATTAATGTCTTTCCAAATGTCCGTTAACGAACAAAGGATTTAAAAAATGCAATATATCGGTTACACATTTGTGGCATGGTCAATTTTGATGTCGAGATTAAGGCATTCTTTTATGGGAGAATAAACATATTATAAGATAACTCAAATAGTTGCGATATCGCAAGCTATTTGGAACGAGATGTTCTCGATATTTTTTACAAAGCAAATTGCAAAATTTCTTTATTTCCCATACACGTATGGTAATCAAATAAGTATTAGAGTTTCGGGAAGAAAAATATACCCGTCACGTGTACGGACCCAATATAATTTGCCTTTCAGTGTTTTCGCGTTCCTTTCATTCCAAATTTAAAACTTATCTTTTTTTATTTAATACCCGTATAGGAATAGAATATTTTGATATATTTTCTGAATAATACGCCAAAGAGAATGGAATACTCAAACTTTATTCATGTAGTACGTGGATGGACCAATAAAGTAGAATATGTTAGATTTTCGATTTTTGGTTTATATCAAAGTAAATTCTTACTTCTGTATAAGCCCATTGAACATTAATATTAACTTTTTTGTATTGCTCGATTTTTATGAGTAATGACTATATTTAATATTTTCTACCAAAAATATGTACACATTCTGATCTTTATTATTGATATAATAAAAGCAACAATTGTGTCTGTGAATCCCTACGTAAACTATAATTTTGCCACTAGGAAATTGAGGTCAATTTTGTTTCATAAATTTTGCTAAAAGCTGGTATTGACAAAGCATTCTGACCTGAGTATGTATTTTCTTGAGCCATTGTTCAAATGCTTTGTGTTGCAAACGCTTTGTCCGTTTTCTTTTAAGGCGATCTAAAAATTGTTGATGTTGTGATCCTTGTGCTAATGTAACACACAGCTTGTTTGTTTATAAATTCAAATTTTATAAGGAAATTGACACGCTCCCGTGTTATCAAATCAATAATCAGTTAAATGATATAATGTAATAATAAAAAATATATGTATTTGACGCACATAATACATCTTATTGACAGACATAAGATTAATGCTCCATATATTTTATAATCGCAATAAATATCGCATATAACTAGATAACCTTGAGGCAAAAATAATGTAGTATTTTATTCAGAACATATATTACAAAGATTATTATTAAAGGAATAAATTTAACAGATGTACATTTGAATCCAACAAAGGTTACCTCTGTTTTGTGTATGCCCGAGGATTTTCTCTTGAAGATATAAATAATCCTCGCGAAGACCTGTTTTATATAACGCCGCCAAGTTTGTGTTCCATATACTGTTTGAATTGTGTAGTCGCGGTTTGTTTTTCCGACTTGTTATTGCTGATGTGAATGCCGTACGTTATTATATCGCTGGCATAGAGTGTCATAGACGTGAGAGCCAGTTTGGCACACGAACGTCGGAAAGTTTCTCTCGAGCATAAACACATGCATACATACTCGGTGCTCGGAAGTCTGTACGTACTACGTCATTACCTACCAGCGCGTTTGCGTTTGATCGATGAGTTCACACAGTTGCTACGATACATTACATTGGAGAATTTTGCCTCGGTGCCAGGCAGGCACACTTCGCCCCGACCTCCGGGCCTTAAGCTCCCAACCTTTCCTGTACCTTTTCATAATGACATTACTGTCGCAAATTCTCTCAGAGTCGCCAATATAATTAACTGGAAGCAGGTATAATGCTTAAAATTACTTTCTTCATTGAGCGTTCGACGATATGATATGATGAAGTATCCCCCGTACCTTAAGCTACCCTGGTTTTATTTTACCCAGAGGAATATTTCGGAGGCTCTGTGAAATTGAAGTATTAAATTTGTTATACATTCCGAAGCCTCTATTCGGGGCATATACATAATAAAGTTGGTATGGATAAATAATGTTTAATATTTATCTTAATAATTTATCCTCCAAGGGTAAGAACGCTGTAATTATTTACCATCTGATGAGTCCTCAAACCAAACATTGATTTAATGCAGATTGGTAAAATTGAAACAGTTAAAAAATTATAGAGAAATATAATTCAAAATACTTCTCGATATCTTCCTTCATCATTAAATTGATAGATGACTACGAAAAGTTAGGTATGTGGCTGGAACCCACGAATCTCGTCTCTGCAATATCAATCAACTAAGCTATGTCTCGCAAGATTTATTTCAGTAGTCATACAACTCAGTACAGTACGATGTTTTCATTAATTTGTTTCATTTAACAATCTCAATTGAAATTACCGAGACACATATTTTTTTTACGACGTTAAATGTGGTATATGTATGATGTTCACCATATATTGATGGAATGAGCCAGGATAAAATTGAGAGAGTGAGATTCTAATAAAATCTCTAGGTATTAACCGTAAATATGTCGGTGCTGTACAGAGTATTTTGTCGGAACCTCTTTCTAACTCGGCTATGCAATTATATAAGCTAGCAGTCTATTCAAAATTTTAATTTATATTTACTGGTAGGTGTCTCATATGGGAGAGGCCGCCTGGGTAAGTTCCACCGCAATATCTATTTTCTCCCGCCAATCACCAGTTTAAATGTTGTTTTGTGTTTCGGATTGAAGGACATTGTAGCCAAATTAACTATTGGACATATTGAGATTTAACATGTTATGTCTCAGGATGGCGAGCGCAGTGCAGTGAAGCATTGCTTTGTAATTCAAGGTGTTGTTTGGTTTTCTACTGTTCATGAGCGGTCGTATCGCTTGCCATCAGGCGAACGACATGCATGTCGCGACATTCATTGTTATAAAAAATATACTCACAATAATATTAGGCTATGAGGTGGCTGGCATAGACTCTTCATATAAAGTCACAATATTTATGTATTAAAAAAAAAACGAGACGTCAATATAGGTTCAGAGACTTACTTGCGCAGCTTAGGTATTTAGTAAAGTAAATGAGAGCAGATAGCACTAACATCCTATTGCTATTTAAACGTAAGTTTCTTGGAACTGTACTACTATGCAATAGACGGTGTAAAAGTCGATACGTAATTAATAAAACAAAAACTAGGTCAATTTATTATAACTTCAAAACAAAAAGTGTTACAGCATGGTTGGAATGTATTTCGGATTGCTTACTTAACTAAATATTGCATTCAAACATAAAATTATTGTGATAGAATATAATATTAATAGTTACGATTGCAAAAAGGAAAACAAAAACGTGGCCAATCAAAAAAACTTAACATCATTGAAACCATAAAGGAACTATAATCTAAATGCCCTCATTGGTCCCAATTTTAGAATTTTCTTTTTTTATCACTATAAAGAATCTGAACTATTTGACTTTAATATTACAACCTGTCACCTATCTGACTCAGTACAGTTGGGAAATAGCCAAAGATGTGCGATCAACATTTTTGCATTATAAATATACGGAACCTAAGATGATATGTTTTAGTCCGCGCATGCTTTGGACTAATGAGAACCGTAGAATAATAAGATGTTATAACTTAAACATTTGCTAAAAATAAAATAAAAAAACTAACTTTGTATTTTTATAAAAGTAGGTTCGTTTCAATACTTATACTCGGAAATGGAATCCGAGATCAAAAATGTAAACAAAAGTGTTACCACTACAATAAAATAATTTGTCATGGTAGTTTGTTCACAACCGTTAAAAAAACAGGTTGGAATTATTCTCATTCGTTAAATAAGTATAAAACAAAGCCAAATAAAAAATATTTGGTATAATATTTACAGAAACTACAATTTCAACTTATTTTTTAAGTATGTGGAAAAAATGGTACGAAAATATTTTATGCTACAGGTATTATGCAGAAATTCGTAACCTTAGGCCACTGAAATAAAGCTTTTTTTAAATTTCGTCTCCTTAACTACAAATACGTCGCTCTGATGCCCGCAACACCTCCCTTTAGTTAATTTAGCTGCTTAACTTGATGAATGTGCATGATGTGATAAAGTTACGTCGCTGCGATGCAGTTTTCACGTTTTCTGTTAAGTTTTTGTTCTATTTTGTTCCTAAGATTTCTGGCGCTCGTGTTCCTAGACGAACGCACTATAGTCTTTGAAAATCACTGTGAGTAAAACCCATTAGAATTTGTTTGGGTCCAAGTCAAGGGTCACGTCACAAGCATAATAAAACATTCAAAATGTTCAAAGTTCAAAAATAAATATGAATAAATAAAACATAGTACTCGCAACATTTAAATCTATTCACTAATCAAGTTATACTCAATATGTTTTTGGGAAAATGTTTCATAACCCTGAAATGTCACTTTTACAATGACATTTGTTTGTTTACATTTTTGATCTCGAATTCGATTTCCGAGTATAGTTTAAATCAAAGTGGCAAAGTAATAAAGCGAGTTATCGGAGCTGACCCGGTGACCTTAAATCTAAAGATAGAAGAAGCCTTTAATAAAACGTGTTACAATATAATCTGGATACAACTTTGTGAATAACTACAGCCTGTACAATTGACGAGAGCAACCAAGATCTCGTCTTGCAAAAGTTATAAATTCTATTCGTTGGTAGAAACTTACCAAGACGTGGGTACTACAAACGTTTAAGTGCTCTCTAACATCCGCTCAGCAAGAATTTTCAATCTTTTATTATTTCTGTCCTGCTCCACTTCAGATGTTTTTCTAGATATGAGTCTAATTGAAATTTTTATAAAAGCGTTTTATAAGATTTTACGCTCCAACCGTTTCAAATTACAATTTCAGTCCATGTTATTTGAATAACTTGTTATGTAATTACAATTTCTGCGAACACGTCTCATGTATTCGGAGAGAAATTAGTTCTAAAACAACAAGCCGGCAGACGTCTTTATTTGTCATCAGTGTACCTGTGAGAAAGTTTTCTTTGTAATGAGCAAAGACTTTCGGTAAATGAACAATCATGTACATTTAACGCTTACGCTATTGTTTCGTACATTGTTAAATCTCTCAAAGATATTTAAAGACTAAAGGTTTATTTTTCTATTTCATCCGACGTTGCGCTATTTCGATAAATCTTCCTTTAATGACGCCGCGACATTGTTCTGAAAATTAAATAATTCTGCAAGTTGGAATTGCATTTATAATGTCCCACAGCGGACACGTGCCAAGACTGGCGTAAAATGACGTTGCACTATACACTGTACAATATACATTACGCGTTATGTTGTGTGAGGACGTTCTGAAGCGCTGCCGCGGGCGCCGTCGCTGCGTTCACAGTATTAAAATTTCCAAGTGTCTCTAACAGATGTCGCCGAGACGTCCCGATTCAATCCCGCGCTTAAACTGCCTCCGTTCCTCTTTCGCGAGAAAATTAAGCGTGAGCTACAAAATACACGTACAAACACATTATATCGCCCGCAGCTGTACATACAAAAGACGCAACGACCGCGTCGCTGTGACAAATAACAAACTTACCACTTTTTGCACTGTCCGGCTTTTTAGTACGTTTCATTTCATTCGTGCGCGTGCAATACAAGACCGTCTCCGTTCAATTTGAACTCGCCAGCTTAGCATTGCAATCGGCAGATATTAAATTCCTCGGATGATTAATTTAAAATTGGAGTTTATGTCAAAGTGTTTCTCAGTGAGATTCTTCGTATAGTAATTAATCAAGAAAACAATTTGAGAAATGCTTATCTGTTTGAGCTCGCGAAACTGTAACTTGTTCTCGTTAGGTTAGTTTAGTGAGTATGTGGCCGGTTGTCGCTCCCTCGCGTATGTACTACGTACTGATGAAAAGCAATTAGTGGGAATAAACTTACTGTACTTATTTATATTAAAATCGCGCATTTATATTCAGCACGCCGGTTATTATTGGGAGTATCGGTCGGTTTTATCGTTACAATATCGGAAATGTCTCGAGAAAAGTTGAAGGTCGAGACGGCTCTTTATGTCGAGTGGCACTCGAGAAAAATTTGCTTAAAGCGCTTAAAGATAATTTTTGAAGATTTCGGTCGTGTGTAAGAATAATTAATGTCTCCAAGAGCGAAGATAAGTCACACCATTTAACAGAAAGTCTGTAAGTAAGTGCCGGTGTCCACGTTGCAAGAGATTCCATGCGTTCGTTACACCGCGACCATTAACTCGAAGAATGGAAGATTACGTTCACTACTCAATTGATTGCCTGCAGTTGGAATAAAGGAGTTGATCTTTAGCCACCCATTTATATAATTTCAATTTGCAATCAAATCAGATTGTTGAGTTACAGCGGGCATGTTAAGATTAGTTTGTGGAGATTGTATCAATCGATATTATAATCGAAGCTAAAACGTTCATTCCAATCTTCGATCAAATATACACTAGATTATAAGTAATATAAGACCACAAATGAGCGTGTGCTCTTTTTTGATGTTGGTATGGTCCAAACCATAATAAGAAAAACAATACATGTAATACACGTCATAAATCTTAACTTAAATGAATACGGTTTATTGTTACCTGAAGTTGATTATAATTTAAGACTTTTGCTACTGCTCGTAGTTCGAAATTCAAATATCTAAGTATAAGCAACCTCGGCCACTTTTGGCGTATGATTTTGTTCCGGATCCTGTATTTAGTATATATTTGATCGAAGATTCCAATTTGAAAAATATTTTTTTTAACCATTGGCAACAACTAGGAATAGTTTGGTATTAAGAGTCAATGTTTTTCCTGTCCAGCAAAGCAGTTCAATAATATGACACACATGACATATATAAAGTTGGCTTAACTCAAAGAAATACTAGCTGAAGTGGCATAAGCTCGGCCACATGTCGCACCGCTGATAAAAGTCGGGTCAATCGACATCCCGACTAGACGCGATATACGCCTTGTTTCACGAAATAAGTAGTCTTTTTATACAAAATGTGCCACTGTTACCAGCAAAATTCGCTATACAATGGTTTTACACTGTTTATAAACACATTGAAACCGTCTCATAATATGTGCTTAATTATTGCGCAATTGTTTGATTTTAAATGGGTTGAAACAATACGTGTTTACTTACCGAGTTCAGAAACGAAAGAACAGCTTTTCCGGAGCCGAGGTAGTTATATGATTATTTGTTTTTTATATATTTCAATTATTGGAGATAATGGTAACAAAAAATGGTAAAAAAAAAAACAAAACTATTTAAATGCAACTATACAAATGAATGCCAAGCATTGCTTTCTAATTCGAGGTATTGATTGGCTACTGTTCATAAGCGGTCGTATCGCTTACCGTCAGGCAAACAGCATGCTCGTCTCGCCATTCATTGCAATAAAAAAAATGCTGAAAAAACTATATTTCAGCATTTTTTTTATTGAAAAAATTATATAAAATCACGCAGATAGGTTATCCCGGGTCCAATTAAAGCGGCTATATTAATAAACTTGGGTAAACGTCTCGACGAAGGCCGAGTGTTGCACGCAAGCTCCGCGCCATAATTGCTTTCACATTTGTATTAAGGACTTCTTCGGTTAACGAATAACCACTCCATTCTGAAAACATACATCATATATTATATCATATGCTATAGAGACGTTTAGAAATTATATTTGACTAAACGTCCCAACCCACAGTAATTATGTACTGAAACCGAATTTACTAAAACTGAATTTATTTTCATCAATAACTTCCAAATTCTGACCTTTTTTGCGAGTGAACACATACAGACGTTACGGAGTTGGTCTCGGGGTGTTCCCAAGCTATAAATTAATTTTACGACCTGCCCTTAAAAGCTTCAATCTGAAATTAAATTGCACCAAAGTTATTCGCCAAACATGACTTCACTAAATAATGGATATTGAGCTGTTTACCTGTTCCTTTCTTTCAAGAATGAAATGTGTCTTACTAATGGTACTTCGCAGATACAAGTGAGAAGCAGATACAGAAAAAATGGTATAATTGCAATAATTAAAAGTTAATAGGGCCGTGATCTAAGAGTGTCTGTCGGAATGGAAGTTATAAATCAACGTTCACTATCGGGCGTGCGCGGTGCTCTAATTAATTCTGCACCCGACACATTAATAACGCGCTTTAATTGTGGACGCCTTTCGGCGCTTTCATCTTTAACTTGCGCGATTATATTCAGTGGAGTCGCACTCCGACCGCTGCCGCTAATGGATGATAAAACCAACGTCAACGCGGCTAACAACGGTATAAATTAAGGAAAACCTTTGAAACTTGTGATGAATAACGTCACGCCTCTTAACATTCGTATGTTTTGACTTAACTCCGCAACGCACTTAAATATACACGCCCGGCTTATCTTGCGAAGGCCTCGCCAATATGTCGGTTAACATCCAAATTCATGACCTCCAATCAAATTGAGCACCGTCAGTACATATTCAATATAATAATATTCAAATTATGCATAACCGCAAGGGACTCGGGTGTGTGAATGAATATGTATGTAATTGTTATTCCGATTACTTATTACGTGGTTCGGTTATTAAGTGCTCGGCAGGTCAGTACACATGTAGGTCAACAGCTGAAGGATCACTCGCCTGGAGTGTGGTCCTTCATTTGCGTCCGCTGGGCCGCTCGGTCTATAGCGTCACGCTGAGTGATTGTCTCGCTAATTTCCCGTGACGTAAACGATCAGTGCTCGCAGCCGTATGCTTCGCCCACACATCTTACAACACAACGCTCTTCTGGCGATCAGCAATAATAGCAAATCACAAATTAAAAAAAAAAAATTGTGTACCCAGTACTAAGCATCTCCGTTTGCTGTTTTTCCTACTACGGCTGATTTCTATAACGGCATTCATTTTTATTACTGCTACAATATTAAAAAGAAAACTTATTTAAAACGTTAAAAAAATACGATAGTATTTTTGAGCTGTAAAAATTACTATGAATTTCCTTATTACGATTACCTTTGATTACAATCACACAAATTTTATATCGATTCAATTCACAACATTTAAAGGGAATATATCGTTATTAACACGAATCCGATTTTCCTACATCAATAAAATGTATGAATATAATAATTTTAATACGATTGACAATTAATTTATTTTAAACCGATGAAGTATAACAGGAGGTAAATACCCTGATGTAAAAATAAAGAGGAGGATTACGGTAAACAAGTAGAGAAACGGGGCTTACGAGAGACACTGAACAAGGGTTTTCCAAGTATTTTGCTCGATGCAAATAGGCGCGAACCAGTTAAGAGCACTCCTAATGAGACTGAAGTAATACGTGGCAAATATTTTATATTAATAAAACGTGGTGGAGACACTAATTGAAAACACTTACCTACAGTATCGCGTCAGAGATCCGTACATAAAAAAACGTAAATTATATTCAACGGCGCAGTTCCTGGATATTTTTATAAGCTTTATTTAACTTGCAATGTTTGATTATAATTAGTGGGTTACTACCGAGGATATATTGTTAACGTTTCTGAAAATATTGATTGTTGATAATTATTTTACACACACGTGTGACACGTAACTCAATAATTTTCGATAATTTGGATTCATTTCATTGTGCGTTGTAATATCTATCGTGTCAGAATTAAAAAAAATCATGATACTAATAATACGAAACGTCCGAAATCTACATCAAAGTATAGCAATAATCTTGACCATAATTTATACCAAAAACATAAATCTATATCAAAATATATAACGTATTGCAAACAAATTGACAAATTACTTCGGTTATATGAATATTGAAAGTGAGGCTTTTTGCAAAATTTGTAACCATGGCGATCCTAGGACGACTTACTTAACAAGTATTTAAATTACTAATGAATATTTATAACTCGTCAACAAATTCAGCATTTCGTCCACATGGTAAACTCGGCTTGAGACTGTAAGTTGATATAATCCGTGAAGGAGACGCGGTTTGCGTAATCGGCGAACGAAAAGTGGCAACAAAACGATCCCCATTTGGGGATACAATCTCAGCCAAATATAAGCGTTCCAAGACACTTGACAAATTACGTTATGATTTTCTTGCCGCGCCGTTTCAACACTGTAACTTAATTTTGAATTCACCCGCGTGTTTACCCTAAGCGAAAAAGTTGCTCCAGATGCCTACAAATACTTTGATTCTTTCGTAGTTAATACGGCACAGGCCTGTGAACGAGCAAGTTTTGTTTGTAACGAGAGCGTCTACCTCGAGCCAGCCGCACTCGGCTCGAGCACTTGCTGTCAAGCTGTCCAACTTGCTTGGGTACTTTATTTCTTGCGCCTCCCACGTTTTCCTCTGATTAAGTTCTTTGCAGCTTGCAACTGATATTTAAAGCAGTAACGCAGGATTAATGTTCCGAATGAAACTTGTAGCTTATTCAGTCAAAGCTTACTTAATCACAAAGTTAAGGAATAAATCCAGAGTACATATTAAGTAGCTTAATGTACAAATGGTTGATTATGTGTGTTTGGTACATTTGTCAGGCCACACAAAGCTCCATTAGTGATCTGATTGGCTACTAGCATTCCGGAGATATTAATCAAAGTCGAGCCAATAAAACGCCATCGAGAAAGCGACGTAGCGTGTTAAAAGACCGCTACGCTGCTACGGGGCTACGCCACGTAGTAGTTTGAAACTAACTCCGCTTAATAATATGTATTTTTCACGTATTCGTTTTGTATAAAATTGTTTAACTTCGCCACATAAGTAAAACTATTTCAGCTTCATGAGTAATGTAACATTATTAAAGTTTTTTAATATAAAATAATGTTCTAGATTTTTCCTCGTTTAATTAATTGCGATTTTTTTAGTTCACTCGTATTGCATTCCCATTCATCAAAATCGTACGCAAATATAAGTCGAGACGTATAAATTTATCGTTTTATATTTTTCATATTTAACTCACACAAAATATTAAAGGCTTTTTTTTTCATTTAGGCACGAATAATTCATTAATCTCGAGGGACTTCTACTGCTAAAAAAAGTCTGTTAGGAAAGTATGTTATTGTTACATAGGTACAAATTCTTTGTTGAATACGATAACCGCATTCCCAATACATTTGTAGAATAATCTTTATTCGTGTGTAAGTAGACCGTGTAACGCGATTAGCTGCGTGGCCAGCACTCTCGCACCGCTCAGCCTAGGCCGATCCAATACTACATTTTTGCCTTTTCTTTTCATTTCTTTTATATTGTATTTCATTTTAATTCAATATAAAGTCAATTCAATAGTTATATAAATTCATAAAAGCCAGATTTTTAAACGGATCGCTAAAGAAATATAATATGTAAAGTGAATCCATAAAAACGATTAAATACAATTTTAATTTTAAACTAAGCGAATATATCGGTTATGTAAGTTTTAACTGCCAGGATTCAAATCGAATCACTAAGGCAATATATTATGTGAAGTGAATTCAAAAGGCTTAGGTTGGGAACAATGAAAATTATATACTCAGAAAATTGTGAAATAAAATAAAATAATAGCGTCGTTTCCCACGAGTTTTGTCGTATTCGATTCGTTCTCTCGCATTACGAACTCTCGACGTTTCGTTTCTAACCCCAAACGAGGAACAGTCGTTCTATTAATCTGTAATCTGGATTATCCCCAACAAAATCATGTACGAGACAAATACGCCTTATAAGCCCTTTAATGCTTCATCTCCATCAGGTTTTTTTGTTTCAAGTTGGTAATGTTATAAATGCTCGTCTGTTGCTTTATTTCCATAGGTTTTTAAATACGATCATTGTTGGTAGCCTCCATGGCGCAGTTTGTTAGACACCGGCTATGAAAGCTTCGGCTTGTTTCGGATACCCACGACATAAAACTTAATCTGTTTTAGTGTTGGATCAAGACTATGTATGTGACTGTTGGGTATATTTATTTTTTTTATTTTATGTTGAGTACGTAACTCTACAATAAACATGACTTATATCTTAGTCCATAATTGGCATATTTCGTATCGGCATTTTTCTCATAATATACACACATATATATATATTGGTACGAAAGATTTTTTTTATATGCGAGGCATCGATTAATCCATAAAACTGAAAAATCTGAGCCCTACCTGCCACAACATCCTATCACACGCGTACAAAACATACCGTCAAAAACAAAATATATTTACAACATAATATTTTATTTTATATATAAAAGAAATTTAAGTATTAAGGCCACATGCCGCCGAGACACGTCCTGCCCGTCGTCGTTAAACAAAATATCTGCGCTTAACCTACTTGAACAATCTAGAATGTTCTATCGCCAGTGATTTAATCGAAAGATACAATTTGCCGGCATCCTATTAGTTGTATTGGAGTGATGTAACATTTTCTTAAGATCCTTAATTGAATCCGCGTGTAAGTTTCGACACCCTTGTTTGATTAAGCTGGATTAAAACAAACTACATCGAGCAACGCAATTTGAAACTTAACTGTTATCACGAACTGTTCGCAGGTCTAATGGTATAAACATTAAACTTCTGGCCTATTCTCTTCTATTACTCCAGTTTAGTTTCGTAAATGATCTTTATTTTAGCCTGTAATATATGGCCTGATTAAAGTATGTTTAAAGCCCCATTTAGTACCATATTTGACCGCAGTTTCGTTCGAGGTTATTTGTGTTTTATTCATTAATTTAGGTTAATGGTCAACACAGAAAGCTTTATGTAAAACCATATATATTGTCTATATCTCGGGAACAGGCTTTGTTCTAGTTGAAAGGTGTCTCATGTATTTTTCCGTCCCCCTAACAATATGTATTCAAAGTCGTGATAATAATCATGTTGGAGCAATAGGGCGTAAATGCGTACCAAATAAAGTCACATTTCAATTTACCTGTAAAGGATATATCCAGAATGCTACAGAAAACGAAGTCAAGTGGTAATTTCAGTGACGACAGATACAATACAGCTAAAAAACTCCCAAAAAAACTATATGTTTTTGAGATGTTTTAAATATCTAATATAATTTATAAAATATCTAATATATTAATTTTAATATATAATATATTTGAATCCTTGCGTAGTATGGAGTCTTAAAAATAAACGATCTACAGTATTATTTTAGGATAAACTATGTGTTTGCCATCCAAATACGACGATAGAAAAAAATATGGATAAGTTTTTTTTTCTTTTTTTTTTTTGTTCTTTTGTATTTGAACTGAAGTCACTAAAACTACCAGCTGGCTTCGTTTTCGGTCGCAGTTTAGTTACATCCTATATAAGTGAGGATAAATCGTTTTAAAAAAGTCATAGATCCTAGTGATAAGTATAAAACGATTAATCACGTCTCTCGTTATCTTATCACGCCACATACCGTACTTATAATTAAGATGTTGAAACTTTACGAACATTATCCCGGTAATTAGGCTTACGGGACAGTCGATTAATTCCGGACCCAGGATTTAGGGACTCCGGGTGCGTCCGAAACTAATCGGATATTCTCGGATTAAAAGCCAACGTGACTTATTGGAATTCTTTATCGAACGAAATGTACAAGCTTCTGAATAATACAATAGGCATTCGAGCGTACCTTTGTCTTGTTTACACATTTTAATTTTAACATTACCGAACTACATACATATGTATATAACCTCTTTTTATACAATGTTTCAAACTTTCGCGGACTGGAGAATCCGTGAATTTATTCGCCCATAGTGTTATCATAAATATGAGAATAAGAGGATGATATAAATAAAGTAGCATTAAGGCGACGGGTGTTGCAGGTCGGCCGCTAAAACGATAGTCGGTCTTCGCGCGACGCGGCGCGATAATTAGCCGCGTCAATATGCGCTGTGCGCACTCCTCCCGTCATTTGAATATTTCCCAGTGGGCGAAGTTTGCAGTGTGCTCGTTAGAAATGCCAGATGGAGTTTTATTAATGTCCAAAATGATAACGATGTGCAGCCCGACGCCACCAGACAGGATTACTGACGGCTGCCCGAATTAACAACTTGCTTACTGACGTTGCAATCCTACTCTACTTCCTATTTACGTTTTGTAAGGTTTATATGTCCAGTGTTCACTGCCACAATGCATCGGATTACCGCTCACGCTAGCGTGTATAGTGTGTTTCAGCGAACCCATACACGAAATGTTTACGATCCAATCGAATCGTAAATAAAACCATAAAAAGATATTGAAAATTCATAATAAAACAGAGCGAACAAAAACAAAATTATCAATATTTATTCTATTGTGTACGCCGGAGACGGTAGGGACGCAGGAATCACATTGTGGTGTGATTACGCGCTCACGTCACTTCCATGACGTCTTTGGCCGAAGATTTATGTGGTTGCAATAAAATCTCCTCGTTTGAATAAACATCCCCACCGCGACGGGCTTGACAAATTGCTGGAGCTCGACGCCAAAAGTCGAGACGAACATTAGCTCAAATAATTCTTTTTAACGGCGACGAGTGGGCCTGAACGCCTAATTATTTATGTGAAACCCGGGGGCCGATGTCTTGCCAACTCATTCGCTGCGTTAAATGTTGTAATCGACACGCATTTTGAACACCTCATTAATTGCATATTACTCATATAATTCATATCTTGCTTTGTACTTTTGCTCGTATCGTTGCGTGTGCTTATATTATTCTTAAATGAAAAAGAAACTGATTACTTTTATGTATATTCCCGCATTGGAGTACAGAAACTTTAGTAACCAATAACTATTTATTGAGTGCTTTTAATAAAGAACGTGTTGTACAAATAACATTCGCACCCACCTACGCTACACGAGAGACAAAAATCAATAAAGTGGCTCGGAAAAGCCTTTTAAAAATGGTCGCACCAGATAGAAATAAGATTACGTGGACAGACGCAACAGCTCCGATGAAATTCTCACGATTTTAAAGCCATGGTACTTCGGTATGCGGTCTGAATAAACGAGGAAAGTTTGATCAATGTCCCCACATACATTTTACATTAGAGCTTCCGTGAGTAAAGATTTGGTTAAGAAAACTACTATAACGCAATGAATGTTTAAACGTATATTTAATGGTAATAATCGAATTTTACTACACACTTTTTTATACACTTTTTATACAGAAGTCTGGCAAAATGGTAATAATATGTTGATGTAATATTATAAATCAATTGATTGAACGCGGCGCGGCGATGTCGTGTTTGCTCACGCCACACTTCTCTATCGGATTCCATATTTTTTTTCTCAAAGAACACATCGTCGTCGGTGGAATAATTTCAATATTTATAGGAAAAAATATTTCCTCGCTTCAGATCATTCGTGCGCTACGGAACAAGAAAGTTATCTCTACGGGCCAATTGACACATATTTTTATTATTTCGGAGCTCGGACTCGTAAACAATAACGTTTAAAAATCTCTAATTGAAGATACAAAACTGATGTTTAAGTTTTATCCAGTTTTGCGGCTGAGTAAACCAATTTCTTTAGAGGCGGGTAGATCGTCGTTCGTCCAACAAAAACTAATTAAACCGAACATCGGCATGTGCCGACTCCAAGAGTAATGAATAGGAGAGGGTAGATAGAACTCACCTCCGGCGCCGGTGCGGCGCGGCCTCCGCCTTGCACAAAAAAACAACTCTAATAGAAGCAGTGCGCTTTTCCGACAAGATTTTAATTGAATTTCATCTTTGAACCTCCCCAGTATTATTTTGTTGAAACGGATTACGCTATACGTACCTTTATCACTTACAATTTCTTTGAAAATAATTGTCGTCGCAACAAAACTCATATTTTAAATGATTTCAAGAATGTAAGGCTCAAAATCATACTTTAAAAACGTGGATTCAACTTTACAATTAATTTTCTAGAATTATGAAGAGAACTTTGCGAAGTACTCTTCAAAATAGGTCGAGGAGATTTGGAGAAATTTGCTCGCACAGTCATATTAGCTCCTCATATCTGTAGCTGTAGCTGTATGAGACGTATATGGGATACGTCTCACTGCAGGGCACGGGCCTACTCTACAATCGAGAATACGATTGAGAGTGGTTAGGTTAGTGCGGGTTGGCGGACTTACATGCCATAGATTTTTTATAAATCGCTATGGTATGCAGGTTTCCTCACGATGTTTTCCTTCACCGTTTTAGTGCGTGGTGATTGATTATCAATACACACATGACTCCGAAAAGTCAGAGGTGTGCCCTGGGATTAGAACCCGCGACCACCGTGAACTTGAAGGCAGCCGCGTCTAGTCCGTTAACCAACAGGCCACCACGCACTAGCTCCTCATATAGGCAAGTGTAATACACAAGCGCCATTCAAGCCGATTACAATTTATGATGCACCGGGTATTTAAGCGAATAGGATTCCACTAATTGTTCAGTATTAATTAAGCGGCTAGCTGCCCTCATATTACCTATTTCTGTCATCTACCACAGTCGTGATTTAGGCAATTTGTATTCAGCAGTATACGGTGTTTATACCTATGCAACATTTATTAAAACCTCAAAGGCCAATTCAAATATTTGTATCTAAAAGTAAATATTATATTAATATGTAACTAAAATTCCCATATTAAAAGATTGTTAAATTCAAATAATGTGATAATACATGAACCGTTCTTGACAATTTGACATAATTAGTCTTTAATGCATTTAGCTTTGTAAAACTGAGAAAAGTGGCGAATGCACGTCGTACATAAAATTTTCTTAGCCAGCTCGTTGCTTACAGCAATATTAGCAAGGGATCCTCTTTATAATGCAGTTTGTTGGGTCTTTAGATACTATGTAAAATACCTTTCTTTTAAAATATATTCAGCATTTATTATTCTTTTAGTTCCGTCTGCTTAATTAATAAAGCAGTTTGAAAATGTTTCACTAGGAGATTTTTGTCGCATACATATTATTATCAGCGGTAGAAAAATATCACAAATAGACCATCGAGACGGAGCAGTGTGTTTGTACTCGCAAAAACCGGGCGCCGAGTGCAACCGTCACCTTAAGTAATGAATGGTGTAAACAAGTCTAAAGTACGGTACCTGCACGTGCCAAGTGGTTAACAGAGCGTGACACCGAGGAATGCAAGATATGCCTGTTATACGGACGTGGCAGCAGCCGAGATGGCATAATATTCGCTGACTGTGTGACCGTGTGCTCCCACACCGCACCACTTCATCTTACGTCTCGTGCTAACTCAGCACGCAGGACCTACTAACACGTCGCTTAGAATGCCTATTAATCCACTAATGTCCGTAATAACCACCCATCCGTTTTATTAAAACATTTCTGCAAAAATCCGAAGGATTTCATCGCTTTTTGGCACTACTTTCTTATTGCTAAGTTGTTATTATTTAAACAGTATTAAATCCACTATATTTAGGTAAAATAGAATGATGCCAACTTTCAATAACAAATACGCTTTTATGAGCGCCTAGTCCTAAATGCGACTCGGCCGTTCTAAACTGTATGCCGAACAACTCGAAAACAGGAAGTTGTCTTGTTTTACGAGGAGGTATCGTTGCCGTTGGCTTTACACATTATGACAGAGATTCTCGTACATTTTGTGGAATGGATTTGTCGATAGGAATGATCGAAAAGCCTTAACTATTCGCAGAACTGGCCGAAATATTTACTGCACAACGTAACTTTTGGTACAATGGCGGTGCTGTTTTGTTTCGGAATTGATTATTCTGAGTAGTCAGAAGCCAGCATTGGTGATATGAGATTATTCAGTGGCCGTGAGCTAATGGTGATTAGTAAATGCGGCGTGTGATTCGCGTGTCCCGGCGCGGGGCGACAGGGCAGCGACAGGGCAGTGACGGCGCTGTGCGCTTGGACCCCGGCCGACCAGGCCACTCGGATATTATTCCGGGACGAGCGAACCACCCATGCATATTCATGTGCCCGATCCAGAGGCGCGTATTAATTTGCATCCCGATCCGACACCGGCATCGCTACATTGTCCATTTTAGTTTCTTTACCATAGAGCCCAGAACATTCAGTAGTTTAGGCGACAAATTTGATTGTTCGTGAAATAGAATCCACTAGGCGATCTCGTTTAAGCGAATCGAACGCGCCGAAAAGGTTTAAAACACGTATAAGCGGCAATAATTTCAGCACAGAAGCGTTATGACACGCTCCATTGATTTATCAGATATGAGATATGAGTGTACAATTGGCGCGATGTTTGCGCAAAAGTTCCGATCATATTGTTGTATATTCGTTATAAATCAGTTAAATTGTCTGTTACGGTAAGCTTTAAAATACTTGAGTATCTGCGCGGGATATCGGTGTGTGTATTCAATAAATCAGCAAATGTTTACGCAACGATATGCACTTACCAACTGTAATGCTGCAAACATTGGAAATGGTTTTATGAGTGCAGTCAGTGTCATAATAAGAACGCTATTCCAGCGCAAACTTCAACACTGTTATACTCGTACTTTATGTACTGCACAACGTTTCCTACTAAAATATACGTCGCGTCGCCTTAAAATATTTTTACATGAAAATACATACTTTATAACAGCCACATACAGCATTCGCTATGGAACATAATTAAGTATACATGAAACAATTTGACTTTTAAATAACGTCTACAAAGTATATTTGGTATTCCCAAAAAAAGTTTTCAATGTTTAATTTTTTGTAAACATGCGGTTCTGTTGCAATAATCGAATTAGAAAAGAGTTTTTTTTACCTTTTGTACATTTTATTGCAAAAATGTCGGAAAACTGCACATAAATAAACTTTTAAGAGTATTGAATTTATTATGTTTCGAGTGGAATGGAGCATGTGGAACAAATTGTCGACTTGCGCTTATAGTCGTAATACGGTCCAGCCTGAGGTTATTTGTTACATATCGTACTTATGCTGCATAAAGTATTTTTGGCGAAAAATATTCACCTTTGTAAGCTGCAGTGCCATGTGTTTCACATAATTATATAAAACTTAGGATCGACAGCACCTGTTTTTATACTGACCCTTTTTATGTAAATGCAAAAACAATAGCGAGATTAACAAAGTCCTTGCTAATTAACGTAAAAACGTTGCGAAAATACCGTATCCTATGAACACGTACAATGCAATCACGTCGACCACAATGGCACAATGGAGATAATACCCGCTTGGCACTGCCCACTGGTATTAAAAGTGTGGAGGTTTAAAAGTATCGCCAGACTATCGATGGACAAAAAACAAAAAAGAAATAGTGTTAACTATAGCTGTAGGCAATTTGTATTGTACAAGTGTTTACAATTCCCCGCGGGCTTCGTGTAAAGTGATGTATATATCCGTATCACAGATGAATGAATACTGGCTCCGCGCGAATGCGCCACATAGACACTGAAGCTGGCAGCCGTAACAGTGTGAATGTGCGCCCATTTCAACATACAATGCAAGCGAACAACATACAATGAACAGAAAAAAACCCTATTATTATGAAAATCCCCCGGTTGTTCATATGTTTAGTCTGCAATTACAACGGCCCACTACCATGCAAATAGGTTAGAATATTTAAAAGAGTAATAAAGATGTTCACTTTTCTTCGGACTACGTTTCTTGCAAAGTTCGGTATTCATGCGATGTTCAATAATTTCATTGAGAGACGCTGTGGCAGCATCCAATAGACTTCGACACAAACTAATTAAAAGCGAACATCGAGCAATCTGTCCAACTCGCAGACGCCGTACTTTCTGGACATGAGTTACTAAAACCGTCTTTGCATTGTACCAAGTAGCAAGGAATTGTAACCTTAACTTAGTATTTTATAACTAGCTTTATTTGGCTAAAATTATACCAAAGCACACATCAATCAGACAATGGAAGATCATTGCAATTTATTTAATAATTAGTGATCATCTTCGGGTATAATTACCCACAACAATAAGTTATTGTAGATTTATTTTAGTCCTATAAAGGAAGAAGAAAAGAGTAGGGTAGGGCTGTAAAGTCTTTAGAAATCTCATTTATCGAATAAAATGCAAATTTAAAGGTGTTATTTCACCCAAGTTTCCTGTGAAACAGTGATACATCCTGGGTAAAGTTTTGAATTCACCCGGCAATTGAAGTGTAACTTGAATAGAGTACCTATCGGCAAGCAACTTTTATTATCTCTACACAATTGTATTGAGATGCTCAAAAAGTTATTATATAAGTATTTATATACACACCAACTCAATTCTCTACAGATTCATTGATCACTACGACAGGTTTTCTGCTCTTATGTACGAGGGTTGCTATCTGAGCATACGGAAATTTATACGACAACTCTTTTCTTTTTCTTGTAACATGCTTTACCAAAGATACAATTATATATTTGTTAGTAGATAACATCGAGAAACTACTGAGGTTTGTATTTACGCGCTATCAGAGTTGACAATTATAATGACACAATAATAATTATTGTGATATGAGGGAGACCATAGGTGAGTTATTATAAGAGGAGATTGGAATTAATGTATTCAAACATAATACCGGGTATCTCAAGACTGCTACCGAAAACGAAGCCGGGTGGTAGTTTTAGTGGCTACAAACACAATGCAATTAAAAATTTCACATAGAAACGCGACAATTATTTTTTATGATTTTTTAAATATCGTCATTTTTGGGTGGTAAATCCATAGTTTTTGCTAAAATAATAATTTAAACTCTTTTATACCTTAGAGTATTTATAAGTAAAAGGGTATACACTATTATTTTAGGAAAAAATGTATTTACCACCCAAATATGACCATAGGAAAAAAATAACAAAAAAAAAAATGTCGCTTTTTTTTGCAACTTTTTCTGTTGCATTGTGTCTGAAGTCGCTTAGACTACCACCCGGCTTCGTTTTCGGTAGCAGTCTTGATATACCCTGTATATAAAAAAAATCGTGTCACGCTGTTTGAGTTCCATGAACTCCTAAACTACTGAACCGATTTCAATAACATTTTTGCACACTGTGCAATTTGAAACAATTTGACAAATAGGATACTTTTATCTCAATTTATAGTCACAATATATATTTTTTGCAAATTATGAATTTAATATAATAAAACTATAAACTCGGCCTACTATAACCTCGACTCGCTACACCAAGGCTTCATAAGTGCCAGCTTATGAAAAATATGGTTTCATTTCTTCGATACAGAATAACACGATGCAAAGGAGGGATACAATGTTACGGGAAGTTGTATATTATCTAAATGTGATATTTTTCATTTTCACACCCATAGTGTGGCGTGTTCATCAAAAGAATATGTATTTATTTACGGAAAGATGCGAGCTTTTATAATTTTATACACCGCACCCAAATCATGCGCGAACATTCATTTTACATAAGTTACCGCGCGTCGACGTTTTTAATTCTTTTATTTTAATTTTCGTACCATCTCGTATGATAATGCATTTGTTAAACTTTAATGCCACATAAAAATATATTGGACGTCATGTGAAAAATCCGTATATAACGGTTCATTTTAATAACGCAACATATTTTTAATAAACTACGCAGTAGTTATAATGAAATTTGCTAGTGATGAAATATGTATGGACACTTGCCGCTTGGAAAAGTTTCAATGCAACCAAGCGGTTTGAGGAATGAAAGAAAGTTATAATAGGGAGCAACTTGCTAATTTTTAATAAAAAACTTTGCATGAATCTTCCTGACATACATAAAAATGACATTTTGCGACACCGTCAGAGGAAAGGTATAAAAGAAATAGGTATTAACAAAAATGACGCTGTGCTTCCGCCCGTCGTATTTTATTCTAAAGAGCCATATTTTAATATTTACTCATGTGTGGTAGCTTTTATCCAGTATCGATTTCGATGAATGTATTGTTGGTTGGACGCTCAACTGATAAACCAATATTGTCGGCGTCCGGGGGATACGCGCATGCCATACATAGTTTTTAAAACACTTGCTTTTATATTGAATGCTTGATAATAAAAGAGTGATGCACTTTATGGGCATTCAGCAGCTTTTTTAATTCATATGTAGTTTTTTTGTTGTCTCAATGAATTATATTAAAACAGTTTACGAGAATGTTTAGAAATTGAAATACCTAGCACATAGTTACTTCTAATTCAGTTTCTAATTTAATTATTACCTTGTTCACAAGTCACTAAAATAACCCTCGTCTTGAAAGTTACATTTAAATTCGTAATATGTTCAAGTTTTAAAACTCATTAGTAAAGAACACGCCAAGACTTAAATTTTCGCTTTAGCCCACTAGGGATCATAGATTAGCTTTTACGCACACAGCCAGACTCTACTTTAGCGCGGCATTGAACAAATATATTACTCAAGTGAGCGCAAAACAGTGCGTGGTATGACAAAATTATACGCCGGGCAAAACTAATGAAGATTTTATGGTATTTAATGGGCTAAACCATTGTGACCGCCATGCAGCAGTGTAGGTGCATTAGTGTGCCAACCGCAAGTAACGTTCCGAACGCCAGCAACCAAAGAGCGGCATTCATTACATTTATAAAGCCGTAATACTATCTAGTGCTTTCATTTTGAAAGCAGTAAATGTAAACTGAGTAGCCGCTACTTAAAAAAACACTCACAGAACGTTCATGCAACACGACCCGCACCGGTTTTCGCAAATATGTTATTTTACACTTCTTTTGGAATGCAAAAGTCGTGTTCTTACAGATTTCGAGCCGAACTAATGTAAAATACCTACTTAGCCCTCGGCATAAACCAGAGCGCGTGGCGCGGCGCGGTGCCCAATTCTTAGAATCATATTTCACATGTGTAATACCGCTTGAAAACGATTTACCCCATATTAATTGGAAGATTTCTACATATACATCTGCTAGCCAATTAAAAGCGGCTCGACAGAAATAACCCAACTGTTCCAGAATAATAAAGAATAAATAAACTACATGTACAATACAGTTCCAACAAAGTTGGTGTGTTTGCAGAAATTGTTTCTTGGTGGCGTAATCAGGCTGCTCGCGAGAGGTTGCTTAGCAAGTCACATTGTTTCAAAGACCTTTTCTCTGGACCCTTACAAATTCACCGCTGTTTTTATCGTTTTATTAGCTTTGTTTTGGAACTTTCCTCTGCGCGTTTTCCTTTTGATTTGTTTATATCTTTGATGTGCTGGCTGTTCGCTACCATTCTTTGTTGTTGGATGACAGCAATACCTCACGATTCCTTTTTTTCTACATAGCGATTCTGATTTCTTCAACCTTTCTTTGTAATTGGGCAGTTTTGTTACCAATAAAATAAAAAATAAAAATAGCGGAAGCCAAGTCACGCCTTGCCAATTTCATTACGTTATGAAAAAGAGGAACGGATTCGAATGAGCGTTTCATTTCACTTTGAGTTTTTTTAGATATTTCGTATCACGTTCTAATGGTTTCATAAAATATATCCATTTCTGTTAGCATGTAACGCACACATGCCCTTATTTATTTCTGACAAGAGTGTTCAATTTGCCAACATTCCATATTTAATCATTAGGTTTAATACAATTAATACTTTTAATCGCCCACTTTATTGCTTCGTCTAGCTTATCGAACAGCAAAAAAGGGGCAATGCTTTGTAAAGTAGGAAATGCCCGGTTTTAACATACAATTTATGTGCAAGTGTAAATGGATATTGATATGTCATTGAAGCTATGGTAAATATCCATATATTTATGTGCTTAATAACCCAGAGCGAGTTGTAGGCGGTGTTAACGTCAAAAACATACACAGTGTGTGCATATTTGATACGCGATTTTACGGTTTGGGAATTTGGCATCGGTCATCGAGATAATTCGCGTATGAAGCCGAACGATTATTTCCGCATCCATATTCCGTCCAGATAGGCGTACAGCACGATGTTATATACATGACTAGATTTGGTAAGTGAGATTGTTGTATACTGTATTATACTGGTATACAAGTACACAGCAATCTCACTGCGATACCACGAACTATATATAGCTTGTGGTATATAATTATTTGTAACAAGCCAAGGGACCTTTGACAATGTTTGAAAATCCAGCATAGTGACTTAAGCCCGCATGTCGCCTTTCAAGTTGAGCTTGCACTTAAATTATATAAATAAATAATACACCCAACAATCACATACATAGTCCTGAACCCATTCTAAAAACTAGTGGCGCAGATGGTTAGCCACCAGGGGCCCTACTACATAAATCCGAAACGAAGTTCGAAACTTCGTGACATTTTTCGTTTCGAAACCTACTCTGTAACACGAAATTCAACTCTTCGGATCGAAGAATGAATTATTCCAATATATCGGCAATACGAACATTTACAGAGTAGGTACATTCGTATCGTCACAAACTTCGTTCGTCGTTTCGGATGAATATAGTAAATAAAAATGTAAATGTTTGGATTGCCGATATATTCGAATCATTCATTCTTCGATCCGAAGTTTCGAATTTCGTGTTACAGAGTAGATTTCGAAACGAAAAACGTCACGAAGTTTCGAACTTCGGATTTATATAGTAGGGCCCCTGCTGTGAAACAAGAGGCCGCGGGTTCGATCCCCGCACCAATACAAATATTTGTGTCATCCGCACGTATATGTTTCGGGTCTGAGTGTTTGTGAGTCTGAAAATTCTGTTGTAGATTCTGATACCCACAACATAAGATTCGATCGTAGTGTGGGTTAGGGACTATGTATGTGACTGTTAGATGTTTGGATTTATTTATTCATTCATTAATTCGGCCTGCCTAAATTAACACCAATCCTAAATATTCCACGACGTATGAGTAAAATTGAATGGAATTGGTTTGGGCGAGAGAAATGTCATAGCATTAATGCGTTATGATGTGAATACCTGCGAACAAGTGGGTCACCCTCTTAGACAAACCCACTGTCACACGGGGTCCTTGATGCGTCTGGTGTAACACGATTACACCCAAATTCACTTAACCGTATTCCACCATCGACAGCGTCACGAAAATATTTGCGCAAATACGAAATGACGAAATGCGAAACTGGGCACCATCACTATCGATTCTAATTACCTGCAGCCTGAGTATGATGCTTACAGTTTGTATTATAGAAGTTATAATTTTGATACCGCGAAATTACCAGTTTTACTGAATGCCTGTCAATAAATTTCAACCATGTACCATCCATATAACCAACAATCAGAAATCATTACGCAGAGAAATCTGCTTGTATTAGTTGTATTATATTGTAAGTACGTTTTCACATTTTATACAAAAAAGGATTGATTCTTGGTGGCGAGGTTCAAGACCCAAGCCACCGGTGGTTAAAGATCCAAAGTGAGAAACCTCCTCACTATGCGTGCGGTGTCCAGCAACACCGCCTTTTGGATGTGGCTCTTGACCCAACGACCAATTGAGAGCCCCTGGAGATATTGGTCGAGGCTCTTTAGTATCAGTGAGTGTGCAGCAACAACAATCGGGACAGTAACTGTTGAGTCCACATCAATCGATGTATTATTACAATATCAGGCTTATTGGCAACAATAGTCCTGTCTGTGATAAGGGACCATTCCAGTATAGCGTTGTATGACCATTTTCAAGAACTGGTTGCGGAACATATTGCTAATATGGCACTTAAAGAGTCACAAGTTCATATCGAGTTGTATTATAGTTATCTGTTCGCGAGAAGCTAAATATTAATCATTTTTATTTAACATTTGGTAAATTGATTTAATTTTAGAGTAAGCTAAACAAAGTGAATTTAATAATAAAAATAAATACGGCAATAATAAATAATGTAATACAAAGCAAATTTTTAGTAAAATATTTGGTAAATTTCGACTATAATGCGATTTATTCTTGGAGGCAGAGTATATTATGTACTCTATTCAGTTGCTACCAGATTTATTGGATTTATTTTGATAATCCGAGACACATTGTATTTACTATTTCGTATAAAATATTTCAAAGGTTCTATTCAATCCGTAATCTGGCTTTACCGACAAAGGCTCTGGACTCATATTTATATTCTAATGTTCTTCCATATTAGGGCGCTGAATAATTCATTATTTATACGATCAGTTTAATTGGAAGAGTGCATTGCTAAGTAATGGAATTTTGTTTACCAAAATTTGGAAAAAAAACATGAGTGCCCGCTTATGGTGATAATGTTTGTGCAAATGTGCCACTAACGTAAATATTATATGAATATTAAGACGGTGCCGCACATGGCTCAACACTTCAAGCTGGTGAATTATTCACAAACAGCCCCAGGAGACTGGCGCCCTTTCGCTTTCATTCTTAAATTTTTATACACCAAGCAAGTTTAATTTAAGCGTTTTATTTGTTTCTGACTATGACGTCATACATGGGGGAGGTAATAGTAGGCTGACATCACTGCCATGGGGATTAATAATCACACTGTCTATTATGGAAAAATATTGAATGAAAAAGTCAGCAATTGTATACATTATATCGGAGAAAAACAACTGTTTACCTCAAGCTTCAGGCTGTTTAGAAGTGTGGATCAACAAAATTATGCTATTCATGGCTGTAACAAAAACGGTTTTTGTTCAATTTTGTATTAATAATGAAGTTTGTGATTTTTACAAACATTTACTTTGTAACTCGCTGGCTAGGTACACAACCTCATTTACACCGATACACCCGCTCCCATCCGCGCCCCTTGGAAACTTTGTATTAATTTTGCGATTCCGACGCTTATAAGTTCTTATAGACCGACGCATGTATTCGCAGCGCGTGTTCTGATTTACATTAACAGAATCTAAGTTGTTTAGAAGATGTCACCACAACCCGCCTCCTCAATGTCAACATCTTGTAAAGATGGCGTAATGGTCTTACTATAATTAATGATGCGAAGCCTGTTTAGAGAAATTTAGTTTACGCAGGCATCACGTCAGGCGAAATATATATTGGTTGTTCATCCTACAAAACAATTTTGATTCGAAAGGACGTTTTCTAGAAGTCGTAGTCAGAATTTAAAGTTGAGAGTTAATTACTTGTTGTTTATGCAAGCCCCTATCTTAATTAAAAGGTCGAGAAAGTGCCAACTGCTTGCTATTTTAATAATTTTCATTACACACTCAACCCGCACAAAGCGAGCATGTTGAGCCCTATAGTTCACCGTTTTATTACCTCAAACTACTACATTTACCAATGATTCCTAAAGAGCTATTGTTTTAACTATTATATTTAATTTTATACCGCCGTTTATAATTGCGTTTATCTACCAAACTTTAAACGATTAATGAAAAAAACAAATTAAAATGTTCTGTAATGAAGAGCTAATAAACAAACGTAGTAATAGGTCGCGAAAGACACATCCAGCATATCAGATCAGGCGAAAGTTAAATGGAGTCACGTCGACGATGCGACGCGGCAGCGTGACCCTTCTGATAACGTGCCCAGTGACGCCAGGGCGGCCATGAGGGCTGTTATCCTCATATTTAAACTTTTACAATACCACAGGCCCGGCGCTTACATAAATCACCAGAGCCTTCCTTCACACATCTCGCTTGAATTTAAATCGACCTCTATATAGGACCTCTCGTGAGTTAGAATTTACTTACCCGTACCACGAGAGTATTTTTTGTATTTTGAATCTCATTTATCTGCGAATAATTTATGGCTTTATTTTGTAAAAGCATTTTTCTGACATTGCCGTATTTATGGCCGCGCAAAATCGCGATTGTGTTTACTCCCTTGATAATGCAGCTTCATTAACGAGACTCGATCAAAAATGTAATGCTCGCTCATATACTTCATTAATCCGGACAATTTAATAGCAATCAGTGTGTCTTGCATTATGTAATCTTAATTAGAATGGGAACATTTGCCGACCTTTATTCGTCCTCTGTGTTGTACGAACAATGGAGACGCGGGATTCTAATCTCTTGCCTTAACGCAGCCTTACATACATTACATATTTTAAAATGTAAATACTTGAGGTGAGGTGAGAACATTTTAAAGCTGCGACTTGTAAATCAGAACAGTCTAAGTCAAATTCCATACATGTACATATATTGTAAAAGGAATAAGAAATACCAAAAAGACCTTTGCCATTATTTGAACAAATTTCATTTTATGTGATAATCTATACTAATGTATAAAGCTGAAGAGTTTGATTGGTTGTTACCTTTAATCGCAGGAAACAGTAGGGTTGGAATTGGAAAAATATTTTTATGTTGGATAGGTCATTTATCGAGTGCTACGCTATAGGCTATATAAATAGTGATGTGATGAAGCAGAAGTGAAATATCTAGTTAATACGAAGACATTTTATTCGTTTTCGTGGTTCGATTGGTCGATATTCTAAATCGATAGTCGGAATTGAACATTTTTAAAGCCATTTTGAAAAAAAAGAGTATCTGCACCCGGGCGGAACCGGGCGGACCGCTAGTATTTTATTCATTGGTACCAATTTAAAAAAGCCATGTTTATCTGTATGAATAGGATCGTGACCACTTATATAAATATTGGTTCATACAGAAGCAAATATTTTTACTCATAACGTTGGCAAAATTTATATCGTCGAAAATTTTAATTGAACCTCTTGTTAGATATTAAATAATGCTGGCTTTTAGAAATGTAATAATTAATGTATTTGTTATCTACATAACCGTTTACAACAAGAAGCTTATACCCAAATGGAGATTGCATTCCGTATATAAAAGTGAAGCACAAAAATTTGACCTTGAATGACGTTGCTACTGCCTGCTATCCTTTCTTTCGAGTGACAATGAATGAAAATGACTTTTTGTTCACTTCACTTTTATATACGGAATGCAATCTCCATTTGGGTATAAGCTTCTTGGTTTACAACTCAATTATTTCTTAGCGTGAATCACTAATGTAACTTGGTTTTAGTATGCGGTAATAAAATTTTAGCTTATTGCGATAGACTTACGAATTTAATACGAACGTGGAAGTTTGTGTAAGCTTTGAAAAGCAAATATTTATGTAATGCTAATCTCGCACAAGATTGGTTCTAAGTTTATTTTCGGAACGCATTTACATGCTTCTTTAATTCTTAAAATATCATCTTAAGAATTCCTCGTCGATTTTATTTAGGCGTAATAAATAATTCGTGTAACTGGATTTTGTTTTTCTTACATTTATTTAACAATTAAACATGATTCATCAATTTTATTCGTGCAGTGTAAATGCACTGTTGTGTTTCGGTTTAAAGGATATTGTAGCCAGAGTAACATACATACATTCAAAACTCACGCCTTTTTCTCAAAAAAATAAAATAAAATAATAATCGTCTCAATTTTTTGCACCAAATTTAGTTGCATTGTGTATGAATTCACTAAAACTAGTACCCAGCTTCGTTTTCGGTAGCAGTCTTGATATACTGATTACTTATCATCAGGTGATCGATAGAGAATAGCAGAATAGATTTCCTTCTCAACGTGCTTTCAGCTATACAGGAGTCCCGATCTTGACAGTGTACAATTATATGCTGATACAGTACAATATAGTACAGCATAGAAATACTGACATAATTAGGCTCTACCCGATTTTACTGTATATTGGTGCGTGGCGGGAACTAGAAATAAAATATAATGAATTTGCATAATTAACGCATTGTTTGTTAGATATGTTTTCATACTACATAAACAAGTATTTATACCCAATCCGCCCAATGTATTAAAATGTGAAAAGAGGAAAATTATTCTCTTTCTTATGACCAACAAAACTTTACCTAAGTGTCACCTTCGCTGTCCGAAGTCAAATCCCGGTTTTGAGAAATATAATTACAAAGTATTACTGTAAAAAAACTGGATGCTTACATCTCACTTAGCATCTGATCGCTTCCTAGTTTGAAGCTACATACGATAAAAATAAAAAAGGGAGTTGATAACTATCTAAAATATTATAAAAAAATATAAAATCCTCAAAAGAAATTCATTTTCATCGCCTTACAAGTGTTTCAATTGCGAATATCGCCAACATAATCTATTGATTTGGGCAATTTTTTACTGTTAGAAATGCGAGAAAGGCGGCCACTTTCAACGTCGGCTTTGTATCTGGCAGAGGAGACAATGCTCATGCATAATGCATGGAACCGTTCCGACTGCGAACCATCTGATCATCCGATAACATAGCTCTTGTTTACACGGGCCGCGCTAATCTTGCCTTCAGAATTTTAACAAGATTTGACTGATGTCTCCCGGCCTTGGAGTTGTACACTGATGAATTAATGTACCCCTACTGTTTATATTAATAATTTCATCCACAGTTAGGCCCTTGCTTTCGTAACATTTAAACACAAATATAGCAATTTGCGGTATAAATTTCTAATAACCATTACTCAATCTTTGTTATCGGGCTGCCGGCTGGTAATTAAAGTAATATTAAGGCTTTCTTCATTAAACATTTCTTGGTAGGAATTTTGCATTCTTCAATGTAAGTACCTATTTTATTTGTACTTACATACTTACATAAACGTCACGCAGACAAGGACTATGGAGCTTCACTTTGCTTGATCTTGACATACTACTTTCACATCGTCCACTAATTTAACTTTCATTAATCTCTTCAGTAATTCTCATCCGCTCAGGATACTTTTAACCTAACCCTTGTGAAGGGTGCCATCGATCTGGTTAAAGTAGGTCCGATGAGATCAATCCCTATCGATTGCCTGCTATTCCGACTATATCCAACTATTTCCCGAATCTTTTGTACTTAACTAACTAATGTCCAAAGAGATTTAAATATAAAGTCATGAATTATTCCGACAATCTGGACATTCTTGTGTAAGATAACTAATATCTTCCTGAATAGCGTCATAAACAATACGTAGATGCGGGGTCGATGTTGTGATTGGCCCATGGGGATTCTATATTGCGGCTTAATATACCCTTCATGATAATACAGACCGTAATAACGCATTTATTTGTATAGCGCTGTGGTTGACCCCGAGCTTAATACGATGTCTTATATTAGGCTCATCCTATTAATTTATACGCAAAAGGTGCTGCTACATTTTCATATCTTTAGCTTTAATAAAAATAAAACCAACAGACCTGACCCCACACTAAGTTCGAGTCTTGTGTTGTGGATATCAGGAACTACTAGAGACTTTTCGGTCTCACAAACACCCAGGCCCAAACCAATGCCTGTGGATCTCATAAACATTTATGACATAACATATGATATAACATTTTATTTACTGGTGGTAGGTCTCTCATATGTAACAGGCTTTCTGGGTGGGTACCACCACATTGTCTATTTCTCCCGTCAAACAGCAGTGTAGAAGCACTGTTGTGTTTCGGATTGAAGGACATTGTAGCCAGAGCAACTACTGGACATATTGAGACTTAACATCTTATGTCTCAGGATGGCGAGCGCAGTGGAACGCCAAGCATTGCTTTGTGATTCGAGGTGTTGTTTGGTTGAGCTGTCGTATCGCTTACCATCAGGCGAACGGCATGCTCGTCTCGGCATTCATAGGAATAAAAAAAAAAACATTTGTCTCGGTGCGGGGATCGAACCGCGGCCTCTCGATTCATGAGTCTTCTAACTAACTGCGCCACGGAGGCTGTCCTTTGAATGTGATATAATATTTAATACTGCTGTATTGCAGCTAGAAAATATATCCCGCTGGTGAAAGCATTTATTTAGGCGCTGTCTAATGTCTAATAATGATGATGATGATGATGAAAATTACCTTGAATGTGTAACTATGTGTGCTCACTAATATATTGCTGTGTGGGCGATAGTTAACTCTGAGTAGAAATAAATCAGGTTGTATGTCTCAGTTGCCCTCAAGCCCCGCTGACATACTAGTGCGTTTCCGCGATATCCGACGAATGCTTGGCACAATTCCAATAATAATGTTCATTTTACGTTCGGAGTTCTTTCAAAACTTAATTACATATCTTTCTGTAAGTGAGGATTCAATACTTTACACGCTAGTTTCAACACAATCACTTTGGGTGTGGTTTTTCTGAACGCAAATTAAAGTAAATTCGATAAACTACTTGCAACTTGTATATTTTGTAAGCTGTTCCGCGGACCTAAACACTGCCGTTGAACACTCCACACATTTGTTAATGTTCTTCTTTCAACCAGAATTGAGTGCGCTCAATATTTTGAAAGCTAGGTAATCGGAACCGCTCGAATGAAATTATAATTTGAATGCTAGAAACAGTAAATGTCGGTCAAGTATTAAATGCAAAACGGAAACAGCCAAAAGCGGGGTCAGATAATCGCAAGTTAACAAGCCGTGGTGGCGGCCGGCGCAGGCGAGCGTTGCGCCGAACACTCCTCGCTGCGTAGCGCTCCGTTGCCGCTTCGATACACACGTAATGAGCTCAGACAATCTTTTATTGTCTGTTTGGACTGGGATAAATTGTGATAGATGATCTTCCGCGTTTCCCAGATCCAATGCCGACTCTATCCGTCTTCCAATTTATATCGCGAGCATTCGCTAAATACTCGACCTTCCCGTATATTCGGCGCTTATGTCTACACCGAGGCTCGTTTATACGACAAAAAAAGTCTCTTTTCCCGCATTCATTCCTCGTCTAATGAAATGCGAGCATCAGCCTCGAATGCTGAAACTTTTTATTGTAAAACCCAGCCAACCATCCACAGAGGCGCATTTTTGAGGATATCAACGTGTTTATGAAAAATAGTGAGCATTACGTACCCTTTAAAGAGACAGTACTAAACGCTCATTCGGTCCGTATTCATTCTACACAGTATGTTGTTTCTTATAGTAATGTTGGGGATTTACACTTTTAGACAAAATGAATATGGCTGTAAACAATTTCCTCGTGTACATAGCTGTCGGCACAGATTCGAACCATCAATCACGTGTTGCTGTGTAGTTTGTAACGACAATTCTTTAAAGAAAATTGTCTTGCACGTTGCTATCGAACATTATATACGTAATCACGATTATATAATAAAATTACATAATCACGAACACATTAAGACTCATTAAGGTATCGTAAAAGCGAAAAGAAACTGTTAATTTTCGTATCCGAAGGGCACTCGGTGCGTATTGTCGTATAAAATGTTTCTAGATTATAAATACTTAATGAGGCCTTCATTTTCTCCAACGACATGCAATTAAGGCTATTTGAATTTTCCGCGCGATAATGTTCCTTATATTTAGGATATGAGTTGCGTTTTAGGTACGCTAGAAATATCCTCTTTAAATGCAACATAAGCAGAGTTTGAAACACTTAAGTGAAAAAAAGTATTCCAAAGTCGTTCACTCAGGAAGAATAAAGTGCGAACGCGCGTAGTGTGTAGATGTAGGCTGTCTCCTTATTTTCCTTTATCCCGTTCCGACCGCGCTTACTATTATACCCTATATGAGGGAATCTTGGCAATACATTTATCATAAATAAAAACAAACACTAAAATATGTGGAAATAAATACATCGCGGTAATAAATGATTGTCAAGGGTTAGTGAGTGTTGTGCGTGCGCGATAACGTTGATCACAAAGTGTTCCTGCGTACCTCGGTTCTTCAGACAAATGAGTAGGCCCGAGGGACACTGTAAGGTCACGTTGCTCATTGCCGGTGACATTTGACCGAGAGCCCACTTCTGCTAAAGCCCACCTAGCGCCGGCCGCCTTACTGTAATTTCCGCTCTCCAAACGACACCCTCGCCTCTGATCTTGTCCATGAAAACGCGTTTAGAAACCCTACGTTTTACTTTTTTATAACTCAGCTTATCTCGGGACGTAATGACACTGCAGCCACGTGTAAATTTTGTTACTGAAAGGATATATAAAGAGATTTCATTGTAATACGAGTATATAGTATTTTGAATTTACTCATATGCACAATATGTGTATCAGATTTCCTTAAACAGCAACGGGCTCATTCATAGAAATCTTACAAATTTGTTCGATAGCTATCCAATGTTTTGTCTGTTTCTAACAATTTTGAATTTAATTTGAGGGAAGAAGACAAACATTCGGTATCTAAAATAGGTTTTAAAACTATTTATGAACAAAGCCGTAAGATGTTAAAATATTTCGAGTAACAGCCGCTGCATGACACTGCATGATTTATGATGTTGCTCGTCGTAACAACGGAAATCATTATAATGAAAACTGAGTTTATATAATAGATAACATCGGCAAGCAACATGTGAATAATTAGTAATTTACTCAATGTAATATTTGCAACGTTAGTGTTTCTTTTGGTAAAAAGTAAGGATGCGGGCTACAAATCATGGGCTCCGGACAAAGTAGTCTCCAAAAATTCCCAGATCGGGTACTTTCTTTCCAAGGTCAATTCTTTGAGTGTTTTCTACCTTCAGTTATACCGGGTATCTCAAGACCGCTACCGAAAACGAAGCCGGGTGATAGTTTTAGTGACTACAAACACAATGCAACTAAAAATTTCGCATAGAAACGCGACAATTATTTTTTATGATTTTTAAATATCGTCATTTTTGGGTGGTAAATCCATAGTTTTTGCTAAAATAATGATTTAAACACTCTTATAGCTTAGATTATTTATAAATAAAAGGGTATACACTATTATTTTAGGAAAAAATGTATTTACCACCCAAATATGGTCATAGGAAAAAAATAACAAAAAAAAATTGGTCGCTTTTTTTTGCAACTTTTTTTGTTGCATTGTGTCTGAAGTCGCTTATACTACCACCCGGCTTCGTTTTCGGTAGCAGTCTTGATATACCCTGTATAGGTGTTGGTTTTTATTTTTAGTAGTTATTGTTATACATTTTAAAGAATTATGAATTACTGTTTATTGGGTAGGTACATCTAATCCTACCTATTGAAAGAAAGAAAGCATTTATTATTCACAAACAATGGTTTACTGTTATACTCATAATTAAATTAATTCAAGTAAGTATATAGTATTGATTTCATAAAACATCTCAGGGTTAACATGTGTTGGTATTAAAACCAACGCGTTGTATTTTTATTTTATCATAGTTTTTTATACAATCCGAATTCTGTAGTGTGTAATAATTTTATTGCATGGCTTAAATCTCAACCACAATGAAACGGCTCGGGTTTTAGTCCACTTTCCTCACTCGAACCGTTTGAGTGCCAAAATTTTAAGCCTTTTGATCGTATACCTTCCGCAACTTACCGACTAAAATAGTCCAATAAATCTTTTGATTTTTATTCTGTGATGAGAAATAATTTTTTTTAGTTAAACATATCAGAGATATGAGCGTTGTGAATATGTGTCTTCATGTATTTAGTATCTCGTGTTCAAATAATTTGAGGAAATGTATCACATATTAAATTCATGAAACCATGAAATGATTCGGTATAAACCGAGCTTTCCATGTATGAGATATGCAAGGCATGCTTGTGCAATGTAGCACTGTATTAATTACTTGTATCAATGACACGTTCGATATACTATATAAAAGCAAAGTCGGAGCAATATTATCTTTGTAGCGTTTCCTTCACGGAGTCTATTGAATGCGTTTCATACACATATTTCTGTAGAAGCGGCGCTAAGTCGAGAAGTGGCAGTCGGAATACCTATAAGGTATTGGATGGTGATTTACCGCGGTCCACGCCGCCACTCGTTTTATTGAATACGCCGTTCAATGAAAGAAAAATCGTATATTTTGACGTGCTTGCGGTCAAATTTATTGCTGCCATTTATTCCCCCTGACAAATGGCAATTAAAAGTCACCGGTGATTTCCTCTGTGGGGATATGTCACAGACAATTTAACTTCTATAATAATAACCATTAATTTTGGATTTTTTATTAAAAATATATTACATTAAATTACAAAACCTTAGTATGATATAATTATTTAAGGAACATTTACTACTAGGTACGTAAGCTTCGTTGTATAGGAGATTCATTTTATTTGACGTTGATAGCTCTATATAATATGAAAGATCGCTAATTATAATATTAAAACGCTATTCATTAATGACAGAATACGCCATATTTTCTAAGTAAATTTCATTAATGTATAATTTAGTGCGTGGTGGCCTGTATAGTGCGTGGTGGCCTGTATAGTGCGTGGTGGCCTGTTGGTAAAGGGACTAGAGGCGGCTGCCCACATGATCACGGTGGTCGCGGGTTCGAATCCCAGGGCACACCTCTGACTTTTCGGAGTCATATGTGTATTGATAGTCAATCACCACGCACTAAAAACGGTGAAGGAAAAACATCGTGAGGAAACCTGCATACCATAGCGATTTATAAGAATTTATATGGTATGTAAGTCCGCCAACCCGCACTAGGCCAGCGTGGTGGACTATATGGCCTAACCACTCTTAATCGCACTGTCGATTGTGGAGGAGGCCCGTGCCCTGCAGTGGGACGTATATGGGCTGATACAGACAGATAATTTAGTGCTTGTGCAATTTAAATACGTCTAAAACTCCATACTGATACATAAACAAAATGTCGCATACAAAAATCAAAGCATTGTCTCTTACGTCGCGTCGTTGGATATTCAAGTGGATTAATAAGTTTGAATTGGCTAAGCACACTTCGCGAGGATCTATTTTACTTAGGAAAGATCCGGGCAACGAACGAAGAAGCGAAAACAACTTTTGCTTACTTACGAGTTCATCGCTGAAAGAAAGTAAATCTAGGAGAAAAAATGGCACCTAAACTCTATATTTTTCGGACAATAAACATGCTTCTAATTAATTAGATGCAAACGATAGCAAGACTTAAATAATGAGCAAGGATATTCCAGCCGTCCTCTAAAATACATACATAAACTCACGCCTTTTTGCCAGAAGGGATAGGTAGAGGTGCCAGGGCACCCACATTTCACCTTGTATGTTCCGTCCCACGATGTGATAGGTGGCAATATCGGGATCGCCATATCGGGCACAAATTCCTGAGAGTGGGCTGATAATGATTAGAAAAATCCAATATCACTTTGTCCAACCCAGGACTCGAACCCGAGACCTCGGCTTTGTAACCGCACCCTAGTACAACTACGCCACCGAGGCAGTCAATCAGAGGCAGAGAGTCATTTTCGACTGACATCGATAGTTATTGAATCTGGATTCCATTACGCCTTATGTATGACTATATTAAGAAATTTCTAAAAGAACTGAAACAAGTATATCAATATTAAGCCAAAGGTATAATTATTATTCGAGGTATAATAAAAACAATATCTTTATACTAGACTCAGTATATACTCAGTATATACATAAACTTAATATCGAAATCCGCCTTAAAACCTTCAAATAGTAGATTAACCAACCAGGACAAGTCTGAGTGAATTCACAGCCAACAAGCGATGCTAGTTAGTCAACAATCCTCCATTTACACCACTATTTAGATTCAAGTACACGACCTACGTACAAATAGTCTAGAACATAATCTAGATACAAGTACGGATCCACAACTCACATAAACGTTGTACGACTAAAAGTTTAGTACAAATAGCATTATGAGCCGCAGTCTTGTACTGTAAAATGAAATTCCCTCGCAAATGGAAGCAATGGGCGCTCTTCTTTATGAGCCAATTAGTTTGAGAATACGGTATGCGTTCATTAACCGCTGTGTACGAACGATTAGCCGCCTGTTAAATAGTACAGGCGCAATAGGTACTGAACTAACACACACTGCCGTAATCGCGTACATTATGCTACACGCGTGGCTGTACTAACTTCATTACTTTGTGTACTGTGTGAGTCACTTATGACAGATTTCATGTTCGTAAATACGTATAATCTTAATAAGAATCTGTGTGTATGCTTTTATTTATATGTAACTTCTTGAATTAGTCCTTCTTCGTGCACGTTCCGGTCTTGGAGTTGTTGATGGTTATTGTATAAAAAATGAAGAATTGAATTCAACATTTTCATGTTGTAGTTTAATGGATGTATGGCATATGTATGGTATGTTTTTGAATACACGTATCAGCCCATATACGTTCCACTACAGGGCACATGCCTCCTCTATAATCGAGAGTATGATTTAGAGATGTTAGACCATATTATAGTCCACCATGCTGGCCTAGTGCGGGTCGGTAAATACATAATATCATTTTTAATGCTTATTGTAGATCAATTCATTTGATACATTACAACCGGTGACTGATTCAACTTCAAGTTTATTGAAAGCTTTACTACCCATGTCATGAAAATCCTGCATAAGGCGGCCTCAGACTCACAATGGAATTGAAAGGCGCTTTCAATCCAAACAATTAATCATTGCGCAATCTTCAGTATTAAACCTACATGGTCAAGAATATTTCACACGTATCATTGTTCTTTCAATATAATTGATCGTCCAAATGATTGCTCGAGCTGGAAACCTAACTAAGAACCAAACTTTGCCTACATACGCCACAACTACTGCCACGAAGCATCCTATACGATATTTATTTTATTTTATAAAATAACAAAGTACACATGGCGGTCTTATCGCACTTATGGCAATCTCTACCAGACTACCATTGGATAGAATTAAGAGAAGGAGAAAGACAGGGCACTGTCAAAGAGAATATCAAAAGCTCAATTAAATAATACAATTTATAAAAATAAATACAATGGAAGATTCATAAGTAATGTATATTATACATACATCAATGTAATTAAATAGATAATTGAACAAATATTATACATAAACTTACTTTACTTACTTCCTTACTTTTTCCCAGAAGTGGTAGTCAGAGGTTTCCCTGGTATCAACAACGACATCCACGTTTCGTCTTGTGTATTCCGTCCCACGATGTGATAGGGGGCGAGCCTATCGCCATATCGGGCACAAATTCCTAACTCCAAGCTGATAATGAATAGAAAAATTCAACATAACTTTGGCTGACCTAGGATTCGAACCTCAACGTTGTAACCGTACCGTAGTACAACTATGCCACAGAGGCAGTATATAAATAGATATATTAAATACAGGGTATCTCAAGACTGCTACCGAAAACGAAGCCGGGTGGTAGTTTTAGTGGCTACAAACACAATGCAATTAAAAATTTCGCCTAGAAACGCGACAATTTTTTTTTATGATTTTTTAAATATCGTTATTTTTGGTCGGTAAATCCATAGTTTTTGCTTAAATAATAATTTAAACTCTTTTATACCTTAGAGTATTTATAAATAAAAGGGTATATACTATTATTTTAGGAAAAAATGTATTTACCACCCAAATATGGCCATATGAAAAAAATAACAAAAAAAAAATTGTCGCTTTTTTTTGCAACTTTTTCTGTTGCATTGTGTCTGAAGTCGCTTAAACTACCACCCGGCTTCGTTTTCGGTAGCAGTCTTGATATACCCTGTATATATTACATTGATGTACTTAAATTGTATTAATGTAAATTCCGTTTAATCCATGATTGTGCTTCAGTAACCGGATAGAGTAATATGAGCAACGTGGAGTAGTTATATACGATATGATATTGGCTTTGCTTTCCGGTTACACGGGTTGCTCAGATGTAAGATTCTCTTAATCAATTATCCCTACCATTATATTATTATTGCCTCGTAAATGCGAATATGAGTATGTTATGCCTCGGTGGCGCAGTTGTATGTTGGATACGATTACAATGCTGAGGTCTCGGATTCGAATCCCGAGCAGGGCAAAGTGATATTAGATTTTTCTTTTCCTTATCAGCCCAGAATTAGGAATTTGTGCCCGATATGGCGATAGGCTCGCCACCTACCAAATCGTGGGACGGAACACACGAGGCGATATATGGGTGTCCTGGCACCTCTGCCTACCCCTTCTGCGAAAAGGCGTGAGTTTATGTATTTTGTATGTAAATTTTCAAGCTTCAAATATTTAACTGATCCTCATCACATTTTGACATGTTACCGAGGTTATAAAAACGGACATAGGGTAGTGTGTATAAATAGAATACTATTTATGATGAATATAAAAATAGCGTTCATTGAGGTATTATATTAGAGCGGACATCGGGATCAAAATCTCTGCGTATGGTGCGTGCACACGGGTACACATTGAAGCGAGAGAGAAGATATGTTACTTCGTAGGCGTGACAGAGACAGAAATAGAATGTACCCTTCATTTTGTTACAAACATTTTGTTTGCAGTGTCCCCTCTAGTATATTATCTCAATAATAGCGTTGCCCTTTTATATTACGCTTTCTGTCCCGACCAAGTAAATTAAATTATATTACTAAAATTAATGCGACCAAAGCTGCGAGTAATATCTAGTACCTAAACACCTCACTTCAGATACAAATCGAATGATTAGGTAATTTAATTTATTATATTTATTAACAAATTCTTAACATTGTTTATCCAAGTAATGTCTAAAAAACTTTAACACGAAGAAAAGGTCAAAGAAAACAAAAACAAAAGCAAAAAAAACCACTTGGAGTTGTTGAGAGAGTTTCTTGCAACGTTCCTTCTTCACAGCTACAACACGTTCCGTTGCTGTGGTATTCTTTAATGATTCAAAAGATCTTGTAAAACACAGCTGGAATACAGAATATTTTGAATTTTATATCTTATTTTTATTTGCAATGACTTGAGCAATATACGTTCCACTTTTGGGCATCGGTGCTACATTATGTAGTGACTTAAACCAACCCATATATGTCCCACTTTTGGGCACCGGTGCTACTTTATGTGAAGTGACTTGAGCCAGCCCTTGTACATTCCACTTTTGGGCACCCGTGCTACATTATGTGAAGTAACTCAGATTTTACCAATGTAGGTCGGGACATAAGTAACTCATATGGATTCCTAGAGCAACTTAACGATTAATTCCATTCTGAAATGGCTTCAACTTATGTTTTATGCGGTATTCTATTAATATTTCATTTTTTTTTCATATCATAACTGATTAATTATGTTAGCTTCCTATTGTGAATTAAAACAGTGATCATGCTAGCAATGGTATAATCAAAATGCTTCTCAAATAAAGCCAAGGCTTTCCTTCTAATGACGCCAAGCATTGCAGAATAGGTCACGCAACTTTTATCCTTATAAAATATTAACCAAGATTCAGGCTAAACCAAAAATGAAAGCAATGTTGTAACAATCGTGATGGAGCCTGGATCGCTAGAAACTTGCACAGGCGCTTATCTATGAACCGTAATAATTAGTAATCAAAATCTAATTACTGTTCAACCGAAATAAACGCGAAACGTGGACTTTGACCGCAAATTTTTATAACGCACTGAGTAGAAAAGTCGAAATTAATTAACGTCTGACCTTAAAACAAAGGGGCATGACCTATTTTTTATATAAAGTAGAAATAACCGTTTTGCCCTCTGGGTCGATGCAATTGAGCGACACGGCAAAGTCATGTGAGATAATAGGTCTGTTAAGTGCGCGTGGCCATGTACTACACAGATATCGGGTTTTATGTACTGTCCAACTACGATTTTTCCTGCAATAAATGTCGATCGAAATACGTTTCAACCACGTTTATGTCTGATTTTGTTGTACAAAAGCAATAATATTAAATGTCGATTGAATCACATTCTGAAGTAATAAGTGATTTAAAATTTCTCCTTTACTTTTCAGTTTTATGAAGTACCCACACGTTCCCGAGAAAGAGCTATGATATTTCATGCTGTCATTGTGAACCGAAGCGTGAAGTTTTAGCTTTATTAAAAATTTTACTTAAGTATATCTCGGTTTATCGATTCGTTCACGCCGAGGTACACTCTCGACTTTGCTAACTTACACGTTTTTTAAATCAACGGATATTGTAAAAAACCAGTCATGTGTGCTTATCTACATTCATTTATGCATACGAGTACGTTAAATACTCTTCAAATTTACTGCTTTAAAAGGGTCGTTTTACTGCTTTTGGTACTCGAAAAGGATCTACTTTTATTGAATATGAAACGATGTTTATGTCACGGCGCGGTAAAATTTTATTGATTTTACTCTCTGATCCGGGACAAAAGATAGGTCCTTCAAATATACACTGCAGTGAAAGCACGTACAAGTATCGGTAATACTTCTCACTCGTAAACCTAATAGCCAATTACTACAGTAAATCTTCACAAGATGTAAAATATTCTATAAGACATAAGAAAAGACTAGTTAAAATGTAAATTTTCCATTATTCAACGCGGCAGACAATAAAAACTTTTTAGAACTTAAGATTATGTCGTGGCTGTTTAAAACTAGACTATATTTTAAACGCTGTTACCATAACGGCACCCGAAACTGCTGTTAAACTAGGTGTTCTAACTTCGTAACGGCTGGGGAGATAACTTTAGAGTGGAAACACTTAACTCACACATGCCTAGATACTTTGAAAAGCAATTGCCTGTCAATCAATAAGGAGTTGGGTGTAAAGTTTTTGCGTTAATTTCACGACTCTTTCCACTTCAGAGCCACACGCGGTTTAATAACTTCTCAATGTACTGTGTGAGCCCCACATAGTACTACTTGATTTGATAGAAGCCTCGCAGTAGCTCAGCTCAAGTTTTAGTATCAACGAGTGGGTGTGAGCTGGGTAGTACCGCCATCTTATATAAACCCGACGTGAAATACCAGCTTTGCCTCAGCATTTTTTTCAGTGAGTGAGGTAAAAAATCTAAACGTCTTTTTTAATATAATATGTACAACCTTTTGAAACAAATTTACAATATACAACCACATCCTTTTTATCTATTCCACTGATAATTTAAAATAAGATCCATCGAAAAATATTGATAAAATATATTCATAAGAAGTAAACGTTTCGCAATATCAGTTTCTATTCGCGAGGAGCTTGATACTTCTGCGAAATGTTGATAATCCATCGGGGGAATATAATCTCAATAAAATCCAACGCGGACATGTGAGTCGATCTCAGTATATTTTTGATGTACGAAGCATAAAGTATAAATATATGATTTTTGTTGCAGCGTCGCGTATTCGATACGAGATCACGAGCGGGAACATAGGAGGCGCGTTCGCTGTCAAAAACATGACCGGCGCAATATACGTGGCGGGGGCGCTCGACTACGAAACCAGGAAACGGGTAAGTTCACAATATAGGTATATTCAGTATCTCTATCAATTTCATGTTTTGCACTTAACAATTGATACGTTCAGTCACAGCGTTCAGTATTAAGTGAACGAATTCAAAATGAGTTAGATACAGTTAAACTATAGAATTAAACGTTAAATAGTTAACGTCATCTGATTTGCATCGATCGTGTTTTTTGAAATGGGATAATGATTAATTTTTAACTCTATACAGAGCTGAATTGTCTGCCAGCAAAATACACTTTATTAATTTGGTGATATTAATGCTGGGCATACGAATTGTCAACTCAAAGGAAGAATCAATATGGTTATATTTTTGGATAAGTTGAAATTTGTGTTTGTTGTGATAGATCATTAAATTGTTGACGCTAATAATTTTTGAAAATAATACTAAGCTTAAATGGATACTGAAATATGTCGCGGATTTCCATGCAATAAATAATCTTACGTTTTTGCGTCGTCGCGACGGCAATCCATATTGTCTGATAACAACGCGATTCTGATGTCCGCTACAGACACTGTCTGTAACTCTGGAAATAATGAAACATTCCCTTGATTTTATTCAACATTTATATACATTTTATTTAGTTTAGTGCCCTGTTTTTACCAATTGTTTGAACTACGAGTCATAAATTTAAATATACCGCGTAGTTAAATTGTAGAATAAGTTAATTGTAGAGGTCACAATGAACTTGCTGTGTGTTCATGCTTTAATTATTGTTACTTTATTTATCAACTTATTAATTATGAATAAACAATGGCAAAAGTCTGCATACAACTGCGAGAATAAATTGGTAAAATCAGAAACAATACATTTGTCTCTACATTGAATGTGACGGCAATTTTTGAATAAATTAAATATCGCACGGTTTATTGCCAGGTCAAAGTCGTTAATATGTATTGTATTGTATTGTATCAGCCCATATACGTCCCACTGCAGGGCACGGGCCTACTCTACAATCGAAAGTACGATTGAGAGTGGTTAGGCCATATAGTCCACCACGCTGGCCTAGTGCGGGTTGGCGGACTTACATACCATAGAAATTCTTATAAATCGCTATGGTATGCAGGTTTCCTCACGATGTTTTCCTTCACCGTTTTAGTGCGTGGTGATTGACTGTCAATACACACATGACTCCGAAAAGTCAGAGGTGTGCCCTGGGATTTGAACCCGCGACCACCGTGAACATGTTGGCAGCCGCGTCTAGTCCGTTTATCAACAGGCCACCACGCACTTCTTAATATGATGAAGGACGTTTCTGTGTGATTGTGAAGTTTAAAAGAGATCTGTAGCCGTTTTTTCATGTCCAATGTACGCAACTAAAGATCATACAAAAATATTACTGAATTAATTAACAAAAATAAGGCTTTATTACGTGAAGGGATAAACGAATCTTCGTCGGAAAATAAGATAAATATACAGCAAGGAAAATATACTATTTCTAATGCGACGTCTAGAGTATTATTTTTGTATTAATGTTGAAAGGTCGTGTTGGACACGAAGGCAATAACGATACAAAATTAAAGAAGCGGGAGTGAGAAGGGAGTACGTGTGGGACATATCATCTAACTAAAGTCTACGTCAATCGACTCGCGACATACACTTTATCCGAAATGTGTTTTTCTTTTATTTATACTCTTGTATTTAAAATTCTATTAGCGAAAAAGGTCGGCTGTTTCCAATTAAATACATCACGGCTACCCTTTAAACGTACCTTCCGCTTCGTATGATCAAAATAAGTAATTTGTTTTATGTGTATACATTAGTCATTGTATGTTACGCAAAGCAGATTTTTATAACAATTAAAACACTTGAGACTTAATTTTGTAAGTCTTATCACCGAAATATTTATAATTTAAACTTAAAATCTGACAAACAAGTGAAAACTTGCTAAGTCGATGTTAAGTAGAAAGGAGTGTCCTTAATATACCATTTAAGTGGGGTCTAAGTGCTTCATCAACAATTATGTCACGTCAACTAAATCCTAAATTAAACAAGAGGGAGTTGCGCTGGAAGCCAACATAATTAAAGATAAACCACTCAGGTAAACACTGGCATGTGTAATTTTACGTAAGGAACACGTGGATATTAATGTTGATCCTTCAATTATAAACATGTAAAACATATTTTTAATTGTAACGAGCGAAAAAAAAGACTTAGAAATTCAAAAAAATTAATTTTTGCCTGTCCGTTTAAAATGCTAATTAAAGTGGTAACGTAATGAATCAAAGGAAATTAGAGGCACTTAGGACATAATTTCGCAGGAAAATATACGAGGCAATACATTAGAAGCGCGTTCTGCACTTTGCCCCTTGGCGAGTTTCAATTTAACAGCTTGGCGGCGGGCGCGGCCCAGCGCTGCGCGGCGCTCAGCGATCATAAGGACCCTCTTTGTTACGGCCTAGAGAAAGTTTCATTGAACTTTTCGCGAGATAAATATTTTAATCTTTAATACCCATTCAAGCGAGCCGGCGTAGTTGCTACCGTAGGCTGTACTGCTATCAAACTGCAGATTCCCACGGAGCTTTTATGAATGTAAACCAGTTTACATTCAGCACTCTTTGCTTTTAAACGTTCGAGCATCTCCTCTTAATGTTTGGGAAGTACGTTTATTGTTATGCATTTCGATGTAAATAGCTGTATTACTTTGTAAAATAAAAGCGTAAGAAACTCTCGGCGGAAAATTGAATTTGGCCGGCTTATTGCCTCCTAACGTCTTATGTGACGTTTCTCTACGCTTCCACTACTGAAAACCTGTTTATTTATTGAGCACCTATAAGTTGCGAGCTGAGAATTGTATCCCAGTAGTTTCTGAAAATAGGGTGAGTAAATCCTTCGGCTCCACGCAACTACACAATCTATATTCCGGTACGTAAGTACCGGAATATAGATTTCAATAGATAGTTTCCAATTTTCATAGACAATAAGTAATTATTGTCTATGAAAATTGGAAACTAGGATTTTGTAAGCTTTTAGCCAACTCGCCAATCCGTTGTATGCTCACCTGCGCCTAGTTAAGCTAAGCCTCTAAATGAAGTTCAGAAGCAACATTTGTTGCCTGAACGTAATTCCGTAGCACACTGTAGTTAAGATTACAATGAAAATATTCCGTAACTTGTATAATATGCGTGAGATGACTTTTGGAACAAACATTTCCCAGCCGGGTGAGGAAATTACTGAGCGACACTGACTGATGACGCCAATAACTCCGGGGGTCGCAACTACGCTCACTCTATTTTCGGAACCAAGTGTGGACTTGCCATGTTTATTATCTCAATATATTTATTCATTCTTCAACCCTTGAATTAACCATTACTTTCTCTTAATCAGTGTTTATCCTCATCGGATAATCTTTTTTACGACTTCGTGTAATATTAAATTTACATCACGACAAAGATGAAATCATTTTAATTATTAGTTGCTCCTAAATTACTTCGAACCACTTTCTATTAAACTTTTAAATTACTTTCTTAATTCGCAATTTTGAGAGCAGAAGCAAGGAAATTTTGGTGCCTTCTGTTAGTTGATTGTATTGTTGACAAACAGGATTATTTTGAAGAATTAATGACTATGTAATTTAGTGACTGTAGATTAGTTAAATTTCCGTGTTGTAAATACTTTGGTCGGGAACAGTACGAGTTGAAGCTGGCAGCGTCGGACAATCTGAAGGAGAACTACACCACTGTGGTGATTCACGTGAAGGATGTGAATGATAACCCTCCAGTGTTCGAGAGGCCTACATATCGTACACAAATCACTGAAGAAGATGACCGCAACCTTCCGAAACGCGTGCTCCAGGTCAATTTTGCGATAACCAAAGCGTCCGTTCGGTTCTTTATTGAATTCGTACCACTGTTGACAATTTCAAAAAGGAATCGAACTAAGCGTTAGCTCTTGTTACCCGAATTTGTTTCTGCGTTTTCATTTTTTGATTTGCATGGCATGGGATTTCCGTTTTGGTCACCGTTTTATTTTGTTGTAGCGCCAGTTGTTTGCTAGTGTCCTTGTTGTTGTTTTATTTTTGATTCTCGTTCGATTTATTATTAGCGCACCAGATTTTTTGTAGCAATGGGGCTTATCCGACGTTATTTATGAATTAATTTCTATCAGTGATACTCTTTTCCGCTGTTTTATTGTAACAACGTATGGTTTTATGTTAATTGATTGTTTTTGCGCATTGAAATTAATCCTGATTTTCTACGTGGATTTCAATTTATGTGTAGTGAATACATTTATCAAAAGCCACCATTTAGGATAAGAAGCTGTGGTGATCATCGGTTGGTAAGTTTGTAGTTATTAATAGCACGACATTCCTCTCGTTTCCCCGGGCCTCTGAATGATATTGAAATTGCCAGCGGAACATCATTCGCCGTAGAGATTTCGAATGCTGCGCCCAAAGTTCAGTGAGTCGCGTAATACTCGCCGCGCCATTATTATACTCTTTAAACATCGCTTCTGTGGCTCAAATTATTTATTTACTCCACAACAGTGATTCAAGCGTTTTTTGAATATAATTTTAGGTCGACGCGGAGATTTTTCATTTTGTTACGTTAATAATGAGAACTTAGGCCGTGAGTTCAGTGGGAGAGCGGTTTGAAATTTGTACTTTTCAATTATCGCCCGAAGTTCTTCGCGCGGCATGAATTAACTTCATTGCGAACAATCCGCGGTGGTTTTTGGTGGAATATTTTGTCTGTTTACTTTGTTATTTTTCCCATTTTTGTATATAAAAATATACAAAAATGGGAGTAAATATTTTTCGGATACGTAACTCAACATGCGATACAGAAATTTAGCCGATCGAGAGTTTAATGTTTACGAAAAAAAATTGGGTTAAATTGGAATGAATATTGCCAGTATTGGTTACCTAACCGCGTGGTACTGCATGGCATGTGGGTGCTGTAATATGCGTGTCGCAGTATGAGCTGACGCTGGTGGCGTCGGACGGCCGCAACGAGAACTCTACGCGCGTGGTTGTCCGCGTGCTGGACGTCAACGACTTGCCGCCCAAGTTCACGCGCAATGTCTACGTCACACAGGCCCTGGAGGAGACAGGGCCCTTCCCACGTTCCCTTATACAGGTTTTTGTTTGTTTTTTTTGATAACCAACTAATCGGGGTAAATGGTGGAGTACGGGTAAGGTTTATTTAATGGGGTATTTATTTGGTAAATACACATGTTTGGGAAAGAGTAAGCAAAGTGTTTTACGGTAAACTAAGGGTTAATTTGGGACATTACTGCTTTTAATTCACTAACAAATGTACTAACAATACGATATCAATCGAAGACTAAGATGTCCGTAGTAATCCTCATACAATACATACATACATGTCCGTAGTAATTAGGATGAAACAAAGTATTTAATGTGTAGCACTGGTGGAAAGAAAAATCATAAAACTCTGTTTATTTCTATTCTATTAATTTATAGAATTAAAATCCATCAACTAATGAAAGCGAGATATATTTTAACCTCTGCCAATTTATTTATTTAAAAACTTCCTGCTCCTAAGCAAAAGGATATACATCGGACAAGTAAGGAAAATCATTAATATATCCCTTCACTTGGCCCAACGAGACTCTTTAGATTGCCAAGTGAGTTTTTTCGATTCGTAATCTAATATTTGCCAAGTATTGGATTTGTATCCGCTTTGGCAATAGTCACGCGCCCTTTATACTATGAGATAGAATTACTGGCGAAATGTGGGTGCACTCCCTGTGAGGAAGCCAATCTTTTGAAAATATCGATGTAAGTATTTCTATGTAAATTTCTATACATAATATACTTTCAGTAAAATAGATACGTCAAAGTAGGAGTTACTTAAAATTCAAAATTTTAATTTCTATTTATGTCTATTTTTGACTACCTCAGTGGCGCAGTTGTACTACGGTACAATTAGAAAGCTGAAATCTCTGGTTCAAATCGGGGTTGGACTGTGATATTGGATCTTTCTATTCATTAACAACGCGGAGTCAGGAATTTGTGCCCGATATGGCGATAGGCTCGCCCCTCGGCCTGCACCTTCTAGGAAAAAGGCGTGAGTTTATGTATAATTATATTTACGGTATCCTATACTGAAATTGCTGACATGTGTTAAGGGGTGCATGTATAATATTGCAACACTACATTTCGATTTCTTGTCATTTACGCGACACCGGATTTAGTGTGTAAAGGATGTAAACTAACGCAGTAATTTGTCGGTTCTACGTCTCGAGTTGCACAGGTTCTTTGGTGAGTAATTAATGTTACATTTCAGTAGCGCTTTTAGTAAAATAACACGCTTCGTTACTATAATATAACACTATTCTATTGCATGATATAGATTTAGTACGCGTAGATGGTTTTAGGTTACTCGCATGGTTCTGAGAACTTTATTGAATAATTGTTTAAATATATTTAAGAATTAATAATTGTATTGCGATGTTTGGATTCATGTTTTTCTATATTTACTTGATATATTTTTTTTTGGAATGTTTGGAGATCCTAGCTTCCCGTTCGCCTGATGGTAAGCGATACAACCGCTCATGAACAGTAGTACAACAAAAACTGTTGTTTTTGTTGTACTACTGTTGAATTCTATTATCTAAAACTATAATGTAAAAAGTATTCAGATACAATCTAATATAAATACCTATCCTCCCAAAGAAGTCCTGGAAAAGAAATTGCGTCAACTTGATGTCGTAATTTATTCTCGTCACATTTTATTTCTATTGTGGTATTGGTGGTATTGTGAAAGCAACGATTGAAATTATGTAATGTGAATGTTGATATAACTTATATCACCAAATCCTAAAACAAGTAATTTAGAATACAGTAACGTAACTAGATATTGCTGAATCTTAAAACGAGTAATATAAAAGACAGTTTGTTGGAAGTAATCTGAAAATAATGTAAGTACTTGTGCATTGTTAGGCTGATTTGATTTTTACGCAGGCTCATGGAAACGCCCTCTTAGCAAGGGAGTGGAGCCCTCACGCCGGCCTCTTGTAGTGACAAGCTTTTTTTATAATTGGAGTGAGATTCGCAAATGATCCGAATAATTACGCAAACGTCTACCCAGTTCATGACTGCCGCTCCGACCGGCTTCTCGTAATTGGACATTCCACTTACTAAAGAATAGGCATGCTACACAATTTTACCCTGATGAATTTCTTCATTAAGCACACAATTTGCATTGACGTATTGTGTGCTGACGAGAAAGAATATTTTGTGTCGTCGCCTTATGTTACTTCGAAAAACTTTTTTATTGCCGTGAATTGTGGTAAGCCGCATTTCGTGTTTGTTACAAATCATGCCGTCACTCTTGTACTAGGAGCGTAGCAATAAAGATTATATATCTTTCTTGTTCAAGAAACATCAGAAAGTTTCCGTTGCTCCGCTAACCATATCTAATATAGGCCTCTGGCGATACAAACAATTCCGGTTGTAGTCCATAAACATGGCAAAATTTCCCGACCAAAACTATATACATTTTGCCAACATTGTGTTATTAGCACCTACAAGTTTTTCATACAGTAATAATAACTTTGAGACTAGTATTTTATTGTGATAGATATATTGGTAGTCACATTAGAAACAAAGTCACAAAATTCACTGGCAAAATAATCGTGTACTTATTTTGAATTCCGAATTTGTTTGTATTTCGAACACATAACAAGAGTCCCTTCGATACCCCGAGGACGTTTCCATCGATAGACGTCAAACTTTCGTACTGCTGTGTGATTCAAAAATCGAACACAAACATAAAATCCAAACTTCGCAAATCAACTTAGATTTAATAAATATGAATGCAAGTTTAAACGAGTTAAATTTTCTCTGGTTCGTTTCTCTTGAGAAATAAAAATCAAATATTGACCCTGATGTTTAAGAACTCAATGCTTGGTTCACGTTTGATATTTTATAACTGGAGTGATGGTAATATCGTATATGTTTCTGTTTAGGTCACTGCCACAGATGGCGATAAGGACAGACAGCAGAATATCGTCTATTTCTTAACTGGGCAGGGAATTGATCCCGACAATCCAGCAAATAGCAAGTTTGACATCAACCGCACCACCGGAGAGATATTCGTACTTAAAGTGAGTATAGGTAGTTGAAATACACAATATTATGTATTCTAATTCGGTGATCATACACAAATTATTATTAACAAAACAACTTTAAGATATAATATCGAAGTATAGGTTTTTTTAAGCTTAAGGAAGTTTTATCAGGCCCTTTAAATAAAAACATATTGGATACTTCTTTCAAAACGCAAGCATCCTGAACACATGGTGCTTTTTCCACCTGTTTCACCGTAATAATAAAATAAACAAGCAAATTATACCCATGTTGTCCGCCCTAATGTAGTCTATTTGCATTCTAAATGGAGAAAGATGGAAGGAACGACCGAATGTATAAACAAAAAATGATTGTATTCACCTATATATTTTTGTATCTACGAAAATCAAGGCTGGATTTATAGTATATGTAGATGATCGCAAACACCTACCGATTCGTTACAAATATTTATTTAAAAATGCACACAAAAACGACAAACAGAAAATCTAAAAAACTGACGAGCAGAGGAAAAAATCAACAGATCCAATATTTTTAATATTGAGATACAAAGGGTGTCAAATACTGTTAAATTTTTCCATCACTGAAATATACTCCCGATGATTGGGGCCTGTTAGAAATTCACTCAAAGGACGGGCCTTGTGTCTGTTTTATTCACATAGAAAAATATATTATATTGCTACCCTTTCAGCTTCGTGTGAGAATTTCGTCACTTGTGTCGCAAAGCAATTCAATGATTATATGCTCCGTATAAAGTATGGGTAGAACGTTCGGTAGGTAATCAATAGTGTAGTGATCGCAGCTTTAGTGAAATTCCTCACACGAAAACTGGATCGTGAATAAGCCATGTAAGTGAGAACTATGCATGAACTTGCGTCCAGATAGTCATAGACAGGCGGCAACGAGTGCTCTGCATTCACAATGCAATCGCATATTTATTGGATACCATTTGTGTCATGATTGGATACCGAAGGCAGATATTCCTGTATGAATGTTGAATATTAATTAATGTATACGATAGAAATTAAAATTTTTAATAAGCAATATATTAGTACCGTTGTCACATTTTGCGAAATTTTAGCATAAAATTGCTATTTACGTTCCATAAAAATTTGTATTTTTCTCTTATTTAATTTGATACTTCGTTTAATTATTTTACTCCATTTTTTAGAGACCTATTTAGACTCTATTTTTTAGGGTTTTTATATTTATGACTCATTTATTCAAAGTAACGTTAGAATCTTGTAAATTACCTCTTACATTTATTTAAAGGCAGCCCAGTATTTCGACACTTTAAAAAATTTTCATTGCTATTCATAGGCATTAGTTAACATTAATTGAAAATATGTTAAAGTATCTAATGTTTTGTGTTTATAAACGAAATCACAATAAAAGAAAAACCATAGTATAGAAATACACAAATAAAGCTGTAATTTTTTTTCTACTCCTACTTTTATCGGAATATTTTACAAGAATAAGCTCCCCACAAACGGGCTCCACAAATTGTTACTTAGGTATAAATACTTTAGGTATTTACATTTCAGGTGCGGTTATTTATTTAAGTGTCGCTTTTATTACAGTCCTTGGATCGTGATCAGCCTAATGGACGGCCTCAATGGAGATTCACAGTATTTGCTCAAGACGAAGGCGGTGAAGGACTCGTGGGATACGCAGATGTTCAAGTCAATCTTAAAGACATTAACGATAATGCTCCTATATTTCCTCAAGGCGTATACTTTGGTAATGTCACAGAAAATGGCACAGCTGGTATGGTTGTTATGACAATGACCGCAATTGACTACGACGATCCGGCAGAAAGTAATAACGCAAAGCTTTGGTACTCTATAGAGAAAAATGTAATTGAAGAAGAAACAGGTTCACCTATTTTTGAAATTGAACCAGAAACTGGTGTTATTAAAACCGCGGTTTGCTGTTTGGACCGTGAAAGAACACCTGATTATTCCATACAAATAGTAGCATCGGATGGAGGGGGGTTAAAGGGTACGGGTACAGCGTCTATAAGAGTCAAAGATATTAACGACATGCCTCCACAATTTACCAAAGACGAGTGGTTTACCGAAGTTGATGAAACCGATGGAACCAATTTGCCTGAAATGCCAATTCTCACAGTAACTGTTCACGACGAAGACGAAACTAACAAATTCCAGTATAAGGTTATTGAAAATAGTGGTTACGGTGCTGATAAGTTTACTATGGTAAGAAATAATGACGGTACTGGGTCATTAAAAATAGTACAGCCTTTAGACTATGAAGACCAATTACAAAGTAATGGCTTCAGATTTAGGATACAAGTTAACGATAAAGGAGAAGATAACGACAACGATAAATATCATGTAGCTTATTCATGGGTAGTAGTTAAACTTAGGGATATTAATGACAATAAACCACAATTTGAACGAGCGAATATAGAGGTTTCCGTATATGAAAATGCGGAAGTTGGAAAAAGTTTAGAAACCTTTAAAGCCACTGATCCTGACCAAGGTGGTAAAAGCAAGGTATCGTATGCAATTGACAGGTCGTCTGACAGAAAACGACAATTTTCAATAAACCAAGAAGGTACAGTTAGCATACAACGTTCCCTGGATAGGGAAGACACTCCCCGTCATCAAGTTAAAATTTTAGCCATTGACGATGGTGTCCCACCAAGAACAGCAACAGCTACGCTTACTGTCATTGTACAGGACATAAACGATAACGCACCTTCATTTTTGAAAGATTATAGACCTGTACTTACTGAACACATAACTCCTAAAAAGGTTGCGGAAATTTTAGCGACAGATGACGACGATAGGTCTAAAAGTAATGGGCCACCATTCCAATTCAGGTTAGACCCGGGTGCAGATGATATAATTAGAGCTTCTTTCAAAGTTGAGCAAGATCAAAAAGGCGCTAACGGTGATGGTATGGCTATAGTTTCTTCTCTCCGCTCATTTGACAGGGAACAACAAAAAGAATACCTTATTCCTATCATAATAAAAGATCACGGTAACCCTGCTATGACTGGCACGAGCACTTTGACGGTTATCATCGGTGATGTTAATGATAACAAAATGCAACCAGGATCTAAAGAAATTCTCGTGTATAGTTACCAAGGTCAAGCCCCCGATACCGAAATAGGTCGTGTTTATGTTTACGATCTCGACGACTGGGACTTACCAGATAAAAAGTTCTTCTGGGAGAGTACGGAACATCCAAACTTTACCCTAAATGAAGAGACTGGTATGATACAAATGCGACATAAAACTAGGGAAGGCAGATACCACTTAAAGTTCAAAGTGTATGACAGAAAACACACTCAAACAGATGTTCCAGCTAATGTAACAGTTTATGTAAAGGAAATATCGCATGAAGCAATTATAAATTCAGGGTCCATAAGAATATCCGGTATATCAGACGAGGACTTTATTAGAGTCTGGAATTATAAGACTCTCAGCGTTTCCAGAAGTAAATTAGATATATTTAAGGACAAATTGGCTGACTTATTAAATACTGAACGCGAGAACATTGATATATTTAGTGTTCAGCTCAGGAAAAAACATCCGCCTGTAACCGATATTCGTTTTTCTGCCCATGGTGCTCATTATTACAAGCCTGTAAGATTAAATGGTATCGTGTTAATGCACAGAGAAGAAATCGAACGCGCTGTCGGAATCAACATTACTATGGTCGGAATCGACGAATGCCTTTACGAAAACCAGATGTGTGAAGGATCATGTACTAATGTACTAGATATAAGTAATCTGCCGTACATGGTAAACGCCAATAAGACCGCACTTGTCGGAGTTCGAGTGGACGTAATTGCTGAGTGCACATGTGGTGCGCGAAACTTTACGCAAGCTGAAACTTGTCGTAATTCTCCTTGTTACAATGGCGGTCGATGTATAGAAGGGAAGTACGGTTTGACTTGTTCGTGCCCACCTGGATACACAGGGCCGCGTTGTCAGCAAACTTCTCGAAGTTTCAGAGGTACTGGTTGGGCGTGGTATCCGGCTTTGGAAATGTGCGACAGCTCTCATTTAAGTTTTGAGTTTATTACCAGAAAGTCTGAGGGCGTATTGTTGTACAATGGTCCGATAGTACCACCCGAAGCGGAGGAAATTATGGTATCTGACTTCATTTCCGTCGAGCTAGAAAGAGGAAATCCAAGATTGTTGATCGATTTTGGTTCTGGTACATTGGAATTACGCGTCAAAACAAAGAAATCACTGGATGACGGTGAATGGCATCGTATCGACATATTTTGGGACACTGAAAATGTAAGAATGATTGTAGATTTTTGCAAATCAGCCGATATTTCAGAAATGGAAGATGGAACTCCTCCTGAATTTGACGATTCCACTTGCCAAGCCTCGGGAACAATACCTCCGTTCAATGAATATTTGAACGTTAACGCTCCTTTGCAAATTGGTGGTTTGTACATAGAACATTTTGATCCGACTCATTATCATTGGCAATATATGCCAATAGGCAAAGGCTTCGATGGTTGCATGCGTAACCTAATACATAACAGTAAATTATACGATTTGGCACATCCAGGACTTTCTAGAAACTCTGTAGCGGGTTGTCCTCAAACTGAGGAGATTTGTAACCAAGCAGATACCACTTCAAGGTGTTGGGAGCATGGCACTTGTGTGGGCAGTTTCTCCGAAGCCAGGTGCCAATGCCAGCCTGGTTGGACGGGACCGTCATGTAATCTCCCAACTACCCCAACCAGTTTCCGACCACAGAGTTACGTAAAATTCGCCTTGAGCTTTGAACCAGATAGATTCAGTACCCAAATTCAGTTACGATTTAGAACACGCGAACCTCATGGTGAACTCTTTAGAGTGAGCGATCAACATAATCGTGAGTACGGCATACTTGAAGTGAAAGATGCCCGATTACATTTCCGCTACAATCTAAACTCTTTACGAACAGAAGAACGTGATGTTTGGCTTAATTCTGTTGCTGTTGATGATGGACAGTGGCATATAGCGCGTGTCAGCCGCTACGGAAGCGCTGCAACATTGGAAATTGATGGAGGTGAAGGAAGACGATACAACGAGACATTCACTTTCGAAGGTCACCAGTGGCTGTTAGTAGACAAACAGGAGGGAGTCTATGCTGGAGGAAAAGCTGAATATACTGGCGTGAGAACTTTCGAAGTATATGCCGATTTCCAGAAGGGTTGTTTAGACGACATAAGATTAGAAGGCAAACACTTACCACTGCCGCCAGCCATGAATGGCACACAATGGGGTCAGGCAACAATGGCAAGGAACCTTGATAGAAATTGTCCATCCAATAGCCCTTGCATCAATGTACACTGCACCGAGCCTTTTGTCTGTATCGACCTGTGGAATGAATACGAGTGCACGTAAGTTCCTTATTTTCTTTAACGACTTACTTATGAATATTTTCACATCTTTTACATAATGTGTTAGAACATCATTTATTACTCCTTAAAAATGAAAAATATAGACTGCTTTTCAGTTCAATTGAGAATATTTCCACAGTTTAAATATTGACAGACTTTTTATTTTAAATTTACTCTGATCAAAATTTTTGTGTGATGTGCAGATTTTCAACAATTCAATATTACTTTGTGATTTATTTTAGCGCGCACTGAGTTTATTGCCTTTATTTTTTATTATAAATATTTATACATCTAACAACTTTTTATATAAAATATAGGTATATATTTTCTCGTGAATCATACAGGGTATATCAAGACTGCTACCGAAAACGAAGCCGGGTGGTAGTTTAAGCGACTTCAGACACAATGCAACAGAAAAAGTTGCGAAAAAAAGCGACAATTTTTTTTTGTTATCTTTTTCCTATGACCATTTTTGGTTGGTAAATAATTTTTTTCCTAAAATAATAGTGTATACCATTATATTTATAAATAATCTAAGGTATAAAAGTGTTTAAATTATTATTTAAGCAAAACTATGAATTTACCACCCAAAAATGACGATATTAAAAAAATCATAAAAAATAATTGTCGCGTTTCTTTGCGAAATTTTTAGTTGCATTGTGTTTGTAGTCACTAAAACTACCACCCGGCTTCGTTTTCGGTAGCAGTCTTGAGATACCCGGTATAATTATGTTTTAACTGTATTATTTACTAATTATAACTATATAATTCGTACGCTTATAACTAATATAAATATGTAAATATAATTAATATATTTGGAATGATGTTTAGTTGCGGTGAGGGTTTGGTATTATCGCCGGACGGCAAAGGTTGCGTAGACAAGAACGAGTGTCTCTACTTCCCGTGTCGCAACGGCGGCTCCTGTGTGAACCGCGAGCCGGGCTACCGTTGCCACTGTCCCGAAGGGTTCTGGGGAGAGAACTGCGAGCTCGTGCAGGAAGGCCGCACGCTCAAGCTGAGCATGGGCGCGCTGGCGGCCATCCTCGTCTGCCTCCTCATTATCATGAGTGAGCACATACGTAGCCACGCTTCGCGTGTTCCACTAGACGGTCGTCCGATGCACTCTCACATGCGCACCCGTTGTCCACACATCCTCATTCTAGCCGTATAGACATATCTGTGTATCTATAGCCGTAGTTTTAGCTTGTATATCATACAGTAGTGCATGCTTATATGCGGGGAGCTCAGTGCGCGCGGCGTGGCGGCAGCGCGGGTCGCGTGTCGACATGAAGGTAAAGTGCACGTTGTGTAGGTGTCCCGGGGGCTCGGTCCGCGCGGGCAGCACTTGCGTGAATGTGAACGAGTGCGTGGGCAGCCCTTGTCTGCACGGCGGGACGTGCGTGGACCGCGAGCCGGCGCGCCGCTACGACTGTATGTGCGCGTTCGGATACACCGGCCACGACTGCGAACTAGAACTCCTCGCCTCCGGGATCATCACGCCCTCCAGGGATTTCATTATAGCTATCATTGTTTGTTTGTTCATGCTTTTAGGTGAGCACACTCATTGTTTTATTTGCATGCTAATTGATGTCTCAGTTTTATAATTGTTCCACAACACCATCAATTTTACGGTCGATATCCACATCCAGTAGATACATTTATTCATTTCATATTGTATTAATGGTTTTGGTAATAAAGATTGCATACCCAATTCCGTAATCCCCGGCACCAGTAATGCAATAATTACGCCCCGGAGATTTGTATTTATGTAAATTAAATGTAAAATGTAATAAAGTCAATGTTTTGAGAGTAATATAATTACGGCAGTCGAGTCCGCAGTGTAATTTCTTTATTTTTTGTGCTTGGCAAAATACGATTAACAATTTTATTTTACCAATAATAATTTTCATACGACATTGGATAACGGCTCATTTAGATTATTTGACCTAGTTTTATATCAGTGGTCTAACGTTAGTCACGTACTAAATAAAGCCATATTTATTACTAAGTAATGATCTAACAGAAATTGACAAATATTTAAATTATAACTTTTCACATAACCAAATTCCTTAACATTTGTCTTCAAAACTGTACGAAGCTGACACCACAAAACATATCGACTTGATAACTCCAACTGCCGTTTTCGTTTGCCAGTTCTGGTGTTAGTTTTCGTGGTGTACAACCGACGGCGTGAGGCGCACATCAAGTACCCCGGACCTGATGACGACGTGCGTGAGAACATCATCAACTATGATGACGAAGGAGGTGGTGAAGACGACATGACGGCCTTTGATATTACTCCGCTTCAGATACCGATTGGTGGGCCGCTTCCGGATCACGCGCCTGCTAAGCTGCCATGTAAGTATATTTACTGCCATTTTTACATAATTTATCTTCATCAACTTATATACATCCCGTTATATTGACTACCACTGTTTTCATGATAGGTCTTCATCAGCTTATATACTTCTCAGCTCTGAAAATTGTATTTGTTATTATTGACTGAGTTTAAACCTTATCCCTATTCTTTTCCATTTCTGGGGGCGCGGCCGAGCCCCCTCCAAGTCGAGCTATAGGCCGTAACATCCTTTTCTCGAAGCAATTCAGACCATTTTCAACCCCTCATAACTTCGTTGTGGTTAAATCAAGAAGCCTGAATTTTCAGTTACTAAGTAGGCCAGTAGCATTATGTATAAATTGTACGATACATTATGTTTTCATGCGATGGCCAAGTCGATCCATTTATTTAAAACGTAAAGAATTTTTAATATTGATATGGTAATAACTAACGTAATAACTTTCTATAGAAGGTCCCTTAAGGACTAAATAAATTAATCGACTTGGTATTACATGCATCTCACAACTTTTTGCGGTAGAAAACCTGAGCTGCGAGACTTGGAATTTTTTTACAGGATGTTTTTGATGGGATTTCTTTTTCCCAGCGAGAATAATCTTGGATCATTCGTAAGTTAGATAAGTCGTGGAGTATGCCAGATTATCACCGATAACAACCCCCAGTGTTAGTGTCTTTCTATACTTTGAAAGGACTGTGAAAATGCAAAATAAACATGTTTAAAATGTATTCAATTTATGCTGTTCGTTATAAATGACTAGCGGCCCGGCTCGGCCCAGGTGTAGTATATACACTTTGTTGAAAAATTCCTAGCCTATGTTCATCAGGGATAATGTAGGATTCTATTAGCGAAAGAATTTGCAAAACAGTCCTGTAGTTTCAGAGCCTATTCAATGCAATTATCAAATCTTTCCTCTATAGAATATTAGTATAGATGGTGAACATATGCATAACTGCCTCGGTAGCGCAGTTGTACTAAGGTACGGTTACAAAGCTGAGGTCTCGGGTTTGAATCCCGGGTTGGGCAAAGTAATATTGGATTTTTCTAATCATTATCAGCCCAGAGTCAGGAACTTGTGCCCGATATGGCGATAGCCTCGCCACCTATCACATCTTGGGACGGAAAATGGCGAAATGTGGGTGTCCTGGTACCTCTGCCTACCCCTTCTGGGAAAAAGGCGTGAGTTTATGGATGTATGTGAACATATTATAATGAAATTATTTGTGGAAATTGTTTAACGATACGCAGATTGGACTTACAATGTATTAATAATAGCCGCACCGAAAATTAACTACAAATACATTACATATATGTAACTTCAAACATTTTGGGCTTGCAATTGCGCTCGACGTCTAAACCGTCCAGTAATCTGCTTCTATCTAGTATTTCCCCTACAGCTTCATTAGAGTAGTTGATGAATTATTTATGAACATTATTCTCCGACCTTCCAATAACGAGGCACTTAAAATTTATATCATGTTCTAGAAATGACATATTCTTCCACAAAGGTTACAAAAAATATTGCGCGACTAAGAATTACAATGAATAAAATCTATACGTAAACAGTGATATATTATTCCGTCCACGCAAACAAAATCGCACAGTTAACCAGTACATAAATAAATGATGAATGTACTCAATAGTCACGTACACAACCCTTTTTTGTTTTTTGAAGGGAAAATAGATTGCGAGTCTCTTCTCGTATCGTTGGACAGGGCTAGATGATCACTAGGTTTTCATATTATACGACTCAGAAATGACTTATAACAGTGGCCAAAATGTATTACATTAGTTTTTTCAAAAGAAGTCTATTTATTATCCAGAAAACCCTGGCTCGTTATAAGGTCGATCAAGCAAGCTTGACACTATTTATTTTTTTGTTAAATACGTATCCAAAATAATTTATCATGGAAACAAACAAAAAATATTTAGTTCTCGCAATAAGCTGCCACGTCGGCGTAGTTGTATTACGGTATGATTACATAGCTGAGGTTCGAATCCCGGGTCGGGATTAAAAGTGATATTGAATTTTTGTATTCATTATCCGGATTATTCATAGCCCGGAGTCAAGAATTTGTATCCGATATGGTGATAGGCTCGCCCCTGTCATATCATGGGACGGAAAGTGGGTGTACTGGTGGTCCCTTTGCCTACCCTTTCTGGGAAAAATGCGTGTGTTTATATATGTATGTATGTAATATTTAGTTTTCCTCAAAAGTTACGCTGTAGCGTGAAATAATGAAAGCGAATAAGCAAGGTTTCTCTAAATTTTTACTAAAAATATTATGTTGAAAGCCAAAATTAGACTGTAAGAATGTACGCCAAATATCAGGCTGCGGTCTGTGTCGAGACTTTCATAAACGCAGAAAATACTTTTTACTCTGTTTTGAAATTTCAAGCGCCCAAAAGTTTTGGGGTACACATCTGTAGCGTTCGATCGAAACCAACCAAACCCAACGTTCGGAACGAGTTTGTCGCGTTACACGTTCAGATATCGCACTGTGATCAGCCATGCTCCACTTTTCAATTTTATTTACCTGCGTAAACACAATTGGCATACATGCTACGAACTGACCTGTGACTGACACAAAGGAATTCGCCGAACCCGACGCATCTGAGGCGCACTGCTCACAACTAGCGGTTTGTGTAACTTTACGCTGTGTAACTTTATGACTTAAACACGGTACCAATCGTAATTACGCCGCCAAAACTACTATACTGGTTCCGAAATATACCACTTATTGAAATAAGTTTTCGTAAATATTTTTTTGCGCTTTTATAATAATTGTTTTTGAAAAAGCCATCTTCATTTGCGAATCCTGCCAAATGATGTAGTCACCATGGGTAATATTGAAGAATTTGGTAGTTTTCAATGAACACATTTTCCCCGACAGAAATAAAACAGTTTTACACACTGCACTATCGCTATGTGTAATGTTTTCCGTATATGGTTTTATAAAAACTGTTTGCTTAGTAAAGTACAGTTTATACAGGGTATATCAAGACTGCTACCGAAAACGAAGCCGGGTGGTAGTTTAAGCGACTTCAGACACAATGCAACAGAAAAAGTTGCAAAAAAAAGCGACAATTTTTTTTTTTAATTTTTTTCCTATGGCCATATTTGGGTGGTAAATACATTTTTTCCTAAAATAATAGTATATACCCTTTTATTTATAAATACTCTAAGGTATAAAAGAGTTTAAATTATTATTTTAGCAAAAACTATGGATTTACCACCCAAAAATGACGACATTTAAAAAATCATAAAAAAAAATGTCGCGTTTCTAGGCGAAATTTTTAATTGCATTGTATTTGTAGCCACTAAAACTACCACCCGGCTTCGTTTTCGGTAGCAGTCTTGAGATACCCGGTATATAGGTCCATAATACTTAGCAGTTACTCTGGAAAAAAAGACATGCTAGGTATTACACCGACGTTATATTGTTGTCTTCTAATGATAACACCTGTTTACTAGTTTTTGTTTTGATCAATTGTGTTTGCGATAAAACTACCAGTCGCAACACAAGATTACAATGTTAGTTATTACGAGAACCACTTGATTTTCTTGTTATAATAATAGTCAGACAATAATATGACTCTTAATATCGTTGTATGTATAAGAATTAATAACATATTTTCACTATTTCCTATTTTTTATCATTCAAGCTATATTCTAAAAGTACAGTTTAGACTGCCCTATCTTCTTTTTCCTTCACTTATGTCCATCCCATGGTAGTCGGTAAGAGATTGGCTTGAGCGATTCGAATGCCGTTTGTACTCTTATGTTAAATATAAGTTTTAGTTTAAGAATTATTTGGTGTACAAAAAAGAATAAATAAATAAAACAAAGTCACAATTTTAATTTTAATTTTAATTTTACAATATTAATAAAACGCCTTAATCTGTTCGCGAATATAATAAATGTATTATTGTCCAAATTGATATTTGCATGTATTCATAATTGTGTGTTTTAATTAATTGATCAATTCACAATAGTCTACGGTATTAATATTCATGCTGTAAATCCAATTCATTTTGTTAAAGCTTCACCCGGCAAGTCTTTTACATATCAAGGCATTGTCTTTTTTAAGCCTGTAAGCAACATAAGCTTACCCGCACCTTTGTAAACGGTAAATAAATTGAGATTTTTGCTTCCACATCTTATAAAATTACTAGCGGCCTGACCCTGCTTCGCTCGGGTGCAGATTTTTTTAAATATTCTATTGCCTATGTTCATCGGGGTTAATGTAGGATTCTAATGGCGAAAGAATTCTTCAAATCTGTCTAGTAGTTTCAATGCAAACAATCAAATTATTACTTTTCATAAAATAAGTATAGAATATTGATAAAGCTTGCGTAGTAATTGGTTCGAACAGAATGATGTTTGAACAAAAGTATTAATATTACACGTGAGTTTGGAAAGCCGCAAATTCCACTAATCTAATAAATCATAAATTGTTGTTGCTAGATTGCGTGCAAACAGATAAACGTAATTACTTCAAAACTTCAACGGGGATAGATCATATGGAACGGTTCATGTTATTACGTGCCGCGCATAGAATATATTACAGAAAAAAAAACTAACATTAGACGCAATAATATTATGAACAAGAGATATTAAATATCGACTAAGACAGCTGCCTTCGCATTTCATCATAGAACATGTGAGAGAATTTCAACGGAACGTGTTTATCACACGGAGCCATATATCAAATACGGTCTTAGTAATGGTTAAGGGACTTCCCTTTATTGCTTCACGCGCCATCGGCACTTGCAATAGGAGCATTATAATAATCTTTATTGGAAATAAACGAATATTATTCGCCCGGAAAAAAATCAATATGGAAATGCTGAATACATTACCTCCATAAACTGCTCACAGAATAAAATGTTTTTATTACCTTTTTAGGAAGTTGAAATTGTTTTTGTTTACCTTAGATAATAGTAAGATCTTTGGTTATTTTGGAAACATTTTGGTTTCTCTTGGATGTGATTACTTTTCTACATTTACACCGCGGTTCGTTATACAATTGTTTTCTAGCAAAAATGTGTTTTTATTCAAAAAATATCATGCACCCTTAGCAGCGTTCTCCGGCCACATAGCATTTATAACCCTACTATATATTTAATTCCACTTTATAGTAAATCACATTCGTCATAATTTACTCATTTTATGTTATTTCGTAAACTAAACGATCAAATAAATCCGAACTTCATTCTATTTTTTAAATGTCGAAAATATTTATTTTTATTTTGTTGTACCTGATAAATCAAAATACAAATAATTTTTTGAATAAGCCGTATAAGGTTTTGAATTTTGTTAATATACAAAAGTTTCTTGTGGCCTAAATAGTAAATATCAAAGCTACTTGTTAGATAAGGTTTATATTGTCACGTACATCAAAGCATTTGGCCGTCGAATGCCAATGAAGCACTATTCCATATAGTATTGATATGCCTATCTGAAAACTACATGTCATGAAAAATTCGAGCGACCTAAAAACATGACTTCGATTATTATAATAAAAATATGACTACTGATAATCATTTGCCACACGATTCCAAGAAATTCGGCAATCGAAACAAACAAAAAAAATTAAAATGTGCATTTAGCGTCAATCCTCTTAACTCACACATTATCAATAAAATGTAGGCCACCGTCTCATGTATTAATATGAAATTCGTTTTCCACGAACGAGCATTAACAATTTGCAATTTTATTTTACCCTCTAAAACACCAACTATAAATTAACATTTAAATCTATGCTTACATTTAATCAACGAGGCTGCGGTTAGCGCGTCTGTCACAACAATTTTAGACGCACAAGACAATTTACACTTGATTTTGTTTTGTATTAGATCCGCTGATGGGAGTGGGGCTCGGCGTGGGCCCCATGGTGGGTGTGGGAGTGCCGCCCGGAGTGGGGGTGCCTCTGCCAGGCGAGACCAACGTGGGCATGTTCATCGAGGACCACAAGCGACGCGCCGACAGCGATCCCAACGCTCCACCCTTTGATGACCTGCGCAACTACGCATACGAGGGCGGCGGCAGTACCGCCGGCTCCCTCTCGTCTCTCGCATCCGGTGAGTTCACAAATAAATATTCACTCACTGTAGGTGTGTTTTCAACCACTAGCGCAGCCGATCTCAACATTCAATATATTACAATTTATTCATAGAATATTATTTAAAATTCCATGCCATCTAGTGAGAGCCTAAAGTAATTTAAATAAATCGTGTCACCGCCCCAAGACTTGACAAAAATTTATGACGATTCCACGGAGTTTCATTCATGATGTATGAAGCTGAAAATTGAGGCATCTCTCGTGTTGGCGTTCAAATAAATTATTCATACGAAATCCTAATGCAGTTTACTCGCGGTGCAGGTACCGACGACGAAGTGCACGAGTATGATTACCTGGGAGCGTGGGGCCCGCGGTTCGACAAGCTGGCCGACCTGTATGGGCCCGACCTGGACGAGCAGCTGTAATGCCCCGCGCCCACACGCACCACGCGAAACCCGCGTCCCGCACCACCGTGCTAATTTAGTCAATTGTCTCCCACTATTCTACTGAGCTACTATCACTGTAAACTTGCTATCTAGGGAGCGACACTCGTTCACACACCCGCGGAGTTTAGTTTTGTAAATAAACAAGCGGCCCGTCTCCCCGAGCAGCGGTGCGATCTCGACGCCAGCGCGCCGCGGACGGCCACCTCGCCCTCATTTCTAATTCTTATCAATTTTATACGACTTTATTTTCTAGTAGACGTGTTTAGCTTAAGTGCTCTAAGATACCTAATTTTATTGCGTCGATTTTGTAAAGTTAAACGTACATCGTCACCAAATATTTGATATAAGTTTTATTGGAGTTCGCCATATTATGAGTCAGTATTTTATTGGATATTACGAAAATAAGCGCATTTCGGCAGGAGGGCCAGACCTGAATCTGGGCCGAGAGTGTACGAGTATGTAGATAGTGTGCTATAAATGTGAATAATTTATACGAGTATTTTGTAAGTCCGCAACTTTACGTGATGTCACTTAACACGTCGGCCCTTCCGCGTGAAATCACCCTAATTAGTGTAAATGAATATGTTATATTTTATTATTATGATAACATTAGACGCTTAAGGTCTGGAGTTTACGACGCTCATTCGGACGTGACACAAACCGTGGGGTTGTATATACAATGATAACGTTCAACAGCCACCCCCGATTTTAATTTAAATGTGAAATTACGGCACTCGTATGTGTAAGTAAAAATGTACAGTAACCGGTGTTCCTCTCCTAATGTCTCCGTGTAGTGCTAGAATATAGAAAAAATATTTGAAAATGACTTAACGCTATTCGTACAGTAGTTAAGTAAAGTATCGTTAGTATGGATCGTGCGGAATGTATGTAGTAGTGCGGAATGGACGGAGCGAGTGCGTGCGCGGGCGCGCCGTGCCGCGTAGTGTCCGCGACCAGTGTTCGAGAGCAATGTCGCGAGTGATGTCGCGAGATGTGTCGCGAGCAGTGTCGCGAGCAGTATCGCGGACGCGGGAGCCACGGCGCGCCCGCATGAATGGGACTGTGCCAATTTCGTAGCATCCTCGATGCAGCTAATGACGGTAGAGTTAAATGTTTGCACTTTATTTATTCGTATGGTTATAACAATATAAACTAATTAGTCGCACCTAGGAGAATATCAATAACTTATTAAGAGTGTTGTGCTAGGATACTATTTCTATCGATTTTGAGGTGAGACAGACGTTTAGGCCGGTAGTAGTCATTAATTTGTAACTTAATTTTAAGAATTTATAGTTAAATTAAATATACGAGAGGCTGTAGACGCTGTCTGACATCGAGGTCGAGTTCGATCAGTGTACATTTTAGAATAAACTGAATTGCGTTAAAATGACTGATTTTATCATGTGTTTGAAGCCTAAGATTTTGTAGAGTCGGTTTAATTAGACTTCTATTAACTTACCTCTTGTAAGTTCACCCTCTAGTTTGCACTAAAGACAAATAATAATATTATTCAAGTACATACATCAATATAGAAATTCTCATAATCTCAAGCAATTCTCGTTAATTACTATTCGTGTAAGTAAACTGTCATAGATATTATTATTTATTTTAATATCATTACACTGCCAGTATCATACATATAGACGAATTACTATAGTGGTTTGGGTCCGATTTTATATTTCTGTCTTATACAACATCGTATTGTAAGTTTTTTGAACTGTTTTATAACAATGCAACGTTTTCATTTGTCCGACCAATGGCGAGCCGCGCCTCGCGTGACGTCACGTGACGTCACCGCGCGGCCGCACACACTCATATCGATACCAGCATTCATTTCTCTTCACCAAGCTCTGTTGTGTCTCTGTAACTTGTATTTTGCTAAGGTTTCGTGATCAAGTGTTACCTACTTCCAAAGTCATGTGTTGCGCTCAGTTATAATACTCACTTAACTTAAATTAATTATTGCGCGGTTGTAAACAGCTGCTTGCACTCTCAACCCGCGGAACTATCGGCGAAGTAAGGCGGTGGTTTTGCGGGTATAACGGTCACTAATATTAATAAATACGATTTAATGTAAGCGCGTGTGATACGAGCCTTATATTGTACGCAGTGAGTGTTTGGTGTGGCGAGGTGGATTTTCACGCACCTGCACACTACACTTAAAATAAAGTTAAACAGCAGAGCACACAACTCCAGTACAAAGTATGAAAGTCGCAAATGCGACGCGGCATCAATTCACACTGATTGCATTTTTAGGAATAATTTACATCATACCAACATAGTTACGTTTTGTTTTAACTGTGATTATTTAGTTTTACAAGTCTGATGATGATTACATAAAAAAATGAATAAAATATGAAAAAATGCGCATTGTTTTATTTGTACAACCTGTTGTGTTCTCCCCTCTATAATTTGTAATACCATCAATTATAACAGCAAAAAAAAAATACAATAACCAGTCTAGTAAAAAATACACACAAGATATACATATATGTATAAATAAATATATAATATAATATATAATTACATACATTTCAAAACACATAATACTACTATGTAATACTTATATTTATAGGGACATTACAATAAGCAAATGTGATTTACGTACTTCTGATTTAAAAGGAATCCACCGAATTCCACAGCATACAAATACATAAGTAAATTACATACCCAATACAAGTTCAAGTTTGTTATACTACAAACTTTATTGCGAATACAAATCTTAGAGTGAATCCAAATTCCAGCAGTACTTTTCATCTGCAGCCTTTTATATCGGATTGTAGGTTCGCACAATGTCCCTTTAGCGTAATAATATAAACCGAAGATTTATAACACACAGGTAAAGAATCCTGGTGAAAATATTAGATGCCCCTTTTGAATCATAAATCTTTTTTTTTTTTCAATTCATACATTTCGGCACGTCCATTCAACAACTTTCCTTTTAAATCTAAAATTATGTCGCGGACAACCTTGTCTAAATCGTAAATTTTATTTAATTTACTTTCTAGTATTGTATTTTGCATTGGTACCCTCTTTTATTTTCAATTATACGCCATACTGTCAGTGGATCTGGTTTAGAAAACAAACATAACAATTCACTAAGGGATACGGAACTGAGTTCATTTAGCCATGCGGCCAATAACGTAAAACCTAGTCTCTTTGTGCTTTTGAGTGAATTTTAAACCATAAATCCTAATAGTCCACGTCCTCAACTTTAGCCAAGCCTAAAATCGCGTAAGGGCTTAAAATACAGAAAAGTACTTGTTTGTCCATAAGGAAAAGAAACTGCTTCCATAAAAACGCATATACAAAGAAAATTACTTATTTTTACACTTTTGAAAATATGCCTCATATTTCCTCTGTCCCTTAGACTCATTTGTCCCAGTTAAAAATACAATTTAGCACATCTTAAAAGCTCGCCTAATGGAAATTTATGGGATAATTTCATAATACATAATTTAGTCGCTGTGTGCTTCTTTGGAGACGGTCAAAGTGGTTGTATCGAACGGGATTATATGCACGAATTCTCACTCTTTATGATCCTTGGATTACGATCGGACTCAACATTCACAACCTTACTTAACGACCTCGACAATTAACATGTGACGCCCTTGCCTAAACATACATACGAATACTTATTTGCAACTCTGTATGTTTCAAATTATCATTATTCAAGACTTTGAATCCCTGAAATGGGGCTAATGTGGAAGGTTTAAATATAAGAAAACAAATTGGATCGTTTTAAAATGTGTAACCTTTAAATTACGCAGATATTCGAAAGATTGCTGTAAATAGCGCAGCTTTAAGTATAATAATAATTTCTTTGACATAGCAGCGCTGCAAAAGTTAGATGCTTTGTGAGGTATAAGTAATAAGACACATGAGGGGGATTTTCATCTCGGAAAATTCAATTTATGCAGGTTTCATACTTCATTCTTTCATTGGCCCTTATACCGCACTGAAATGGCGCAACAAGAATTTTATGCATGTTGCAGAATGATACGGTGCACAGTAATAGTACTGGCTGCCTTAAAAACTCACCCAACGTAGATTGGTTGAATTATTTATTTTATTTTCAACACTTTACACTTTTCACTTTGTCTCAGGATGGCGGGCGCAGTGGAATGCCAAATATTGCTTTGTAATTCAAGGTGTTGTTTGGTTCCGCTACTGTTTATGAGTGATTATCGCTTACCATCAGGCGAACGGCATGCTCGTCTCGCCATTCAATAAAAAAAAACTTTATATAAATTGTGTACCTATAGGTGGAGATAATGCCTGAGGCATTCTCAACCAGTTGAACCTGGATCTAGTTTAATTATGTACCGCAGTAAAGACAATACAATATTATTTATTACAATTTACAGTAATAAGCTTAAAAATTAAGTTATGATTGGTGATACAATGGGCGGTCTTATCAGGTATGGCGATTTCTACCAGACAACCGTGGGATGGATAGATATATATACAGGGTATCTCAAGACTGCTACCGAAAACGAAGCCGGGTAGTCTTAGTGACTTCAGACAAATTGCAACAGAAAATGTTGAAAAAAAAGCGAACGATTTTATTTTTGTTATTTTTTTCCTATCGTCGTATTGGGATGGTAAATTCATTTTTTTCCTAAAATAATAGTATATACCCTTTTATTTATAAGGACTCTAAGGTTTAAAAGAGTTTAAATTATTATTTTAGCAAAAACTATGGATTTACCACCCAAAAACCTGGGGGCACGGCAGTGCCCTCTCCAAGTCGAGCTAAAAAGCTGCACAGTCGTATACCAATCCTTTTCTCGAAGCAATTCAGACCATTTTCAATCCCCCATAACTTCATTGTGGTTAAAGCAAGAAGCTTGAATTTTCAGTTACTAAGCAGGCATTGTGTAAAAACATTATATTTAAAATTTCATTCAATTTGAACCAGTAGTTTAAGAATTGTAACTTGTCAAAATTTCTTAATTTTGTCACTCACTGACTGACCGATCATCAAAAGTCTAAGGCACTTCTAGCAAACATAGAACCTTCAAATTTAGAATATAATTAGTGTCTAAAGTAAGGGAAAATTTAAACATTTCATAATTTCTGTCTAGTTTTCTAGATACACCAACTGCGTGAATAACTTTGTAATCCCATATAAATGTATGGGATTACATTTGCAGTTAATGAATCATTGTACCCGTCTATAATGGAATAATAGTATCTAAATTTATCGATGCGAGTGTAAGCATGTGCGGCGGGGTTAACACGGCACATTATAATGTTTTCATGTTACACATTAAAATAAAACAATTTATTTATGACTAACATCTGAGTCCGCCCCATGACTGCGAAGGCTGCAAACTAATCGAAACGTTGGGAAGTTAAAAAATGTGAAATTTAAACCAAATCCATAAAAATAGCTTTATTTCAACGGCACATAATTTTACGACTCACTGCCTTACCGACCACAGTTCACACATAATAAATGGTTGAAATGGGTATCGCACTGAAGACCTAATGATCCATAATCAATGAAAGCTGCTCAATTACTGGAGGTTTTAAAACGCAATAATTAATAGTAAAAACCAAGCCAATTGCAAATAGCACATAATACCGTTAATAATCAGGCTTGTAATGATACTACTAAAATCGAAATCAATTAGGTATCCACATCTTTAGCTAATTGATTACCTAAAGTTGTTTTAAATATAGGTAACTGTCTACTGTTAAATTATGTTAAACTTATTTCATATATCTAAGTGAGGAGTGACGAAATAGAATAAATGTGTACATTATAAAAACTTAATAATTCCTTATAACGAATTCAAAGATAAATTGAATCGCGCGGAACTGAAAGGGCATAAGTCATTTACATACAAACATAGCTCAAGTAAATAGGGTTGTATCGAGGCATGTACTATGAGGTACTTAACCCTAGAAAGATAGTCTGCGTAAAATTTACGCATGCGTTTCCGAAATATAGCTCTCTCTTTCTAAATAGCGCGAATCCATAGCCGTGCGTTTAGGACATCTCATTCGTCGCTGGGAGCTGCCGTGTGGCGTACGTGTCAACAAGGTGAGTGTCACCGTTATTGAGATATAACGACCGCGTGAGTCAAAATTACGCATGATTATCTTTTACGTGACTTTTATGATTTTGACTTGTGTGAAAGTTTTATTATTATCTGTCTTATTATGACTGTATATCGTATCCTATATTGTATTATTTGTATTGTTTATAGATATTGAAACTAAAATATATAATTATGGGGAGTAGAAGCTTGGACGAAGACCATATCCTGGCTGCTCTTATGCAGAGCGACGACGAGCTTCCCTGTGAGAATACCGACAGTGAGGTAGCAGACCACGAAAGTGAAGACGACGTACAGAGCGACACAGAAGAAGCTTTTACAGAAGAGGTACAAGAAGACCAGCCGACGCCATGTGGAAGTGCAATACTAGACGAGCAAGGCAGTACTGAACAACCAGGCTCCACATCGGCCTCTCGTAGGATCGTAACCTTGCGACAGAGGATTATTAGAGGTAGGAATAGACATTGTTGGTCAACATCAAAGTCAACGAGGCGTGGCAGAGTCTCAGCGGGTAACATTGTGCGATCTCAAAGAGGTCCAAGCCGTTCGTGCCGAAATGTATATGATCCCGTATTATGCTTCAATATGTTTTTTACTGATGAGATAATTATGGAAATTGTACGATGGACTAACGCCGAGATATCAATGAAAAGACGGGACTATATGACTGGTGCTACATTTCGTGATACAGGTGAGGATGAAATTCGCGCTTTACTTGGTATCTTGGTGATGACCGCTGTAAGAAAAGATAACCATATGTCCACAGACGAGCTATTCGATTGATCCGCTACAATGGTGTACGTCTCTGTGATGAGTCGTCATCTTTTTGATTTTTTGATACGATGCCTTAGAATGGATGACAAAACCATACGGCCCACACTTAGGGAAAATGATATTTATGCTCCTGTTAGAAAAATATGGGTTCTTTTTATCCACCAATGCATAAACAATTATACTCCAGGGGCTCATTTGACCATAGACGAACAGTTACTTGGCTTCAGAGGGCGGTGTCCGTTTAGGATGTATATTCCCAACAAGCCAAGCAAGTATGGCATAAAGATAGTTATGATGTGTGACAGTGGTACCAAATACATGTTGAATGGTATGCCTTATTTGGGAAGAGGAACCCAGACCAACGGGGTGCCTCTCGGGGAATTCTATGTAAAAGAATTGTCAAAGCCTGTACATGGTAGTTGTCGTAATATAACTTGTGACAATTGGTTTACTTCAATCCCTTTGGCAAAAAGCTTACTCCAAGAACCATACAAGTTAACACTGGTGGGAACCGTACGCTCAAATAAACGTGAGATACCGGAAGAACTAAAAAACAGCCGCTCTAGGCCAGTAGGGACATCAATGTTTTGTTTCGACGGACCCCTTACTCTCATCTCATATAAACCGAAACCGGTAAAAATGGTTTATTTGTTATCATCATGCGATGAGGACGCTACCATCAACGAAGCTACTGGTAAGCCAGAAATGATTATATATTATAATCAAATCAAAGGCGGAGTAGACACACTAGACCAAATGTGTTCTTAGTCTATGATGTCTTGTAGTAGGAAGACAAATAGGTGGCCTATGGCTTTATTTTATGGAATTATTAACATTGCTTGCATAAACGCATATATAATTTATAGCCACGATGTTAATGGCAAAGGAGAAAAGCCTCTAAGTCGCAAAAACTTTATGAAAAATCTCAGCTTAGGTCTGTCTACTTCGTTTGTGCGTACGCGTTTAGAAGCTCCCACTTTGAAAAGATATTTGCGAGATAATATCTCCAATATGTTGATAGATGAAGAACCTGGTACATCAGAAGAGCAAACCAATGAGCCTGTGGTGAAAAAAGGTATTTACTGCACTTTCTGTCCCTCTAAAAAAAGACGAAAGGCAAATGCGTCTTGCAAAAAATGTAAAAAAATTATATGTCGTGAGCATAATGTTAATATGTGCCAAAGCTGTTTGTAACTGTTTTTTATATAACTGTATGTTCCTAGTATATAGTTCAAATATGCTAATTGTTGATTTTGTCCTAAAAAGACTGATTATTGTAGTAAAAAAAAAGTTTTTTTTATGAAAGAGTAAATGTTAAGAAAATATGTTGATTTATAACAGAAATTTGAAGTTATTGTTTTTTTTAATGAATAAATGAGTATATAGAAATTATCTGTAGCACTAATTATTCCAATATATACGGTAATATATAATATCACAAGATTTATATAAATAAATTAATAAGTCTCTAACTAGAACTAATTAAAACACATGCGTAAATTTTACGCATGAGTAACTTTTCCGTACAATACAATATGATTATCTTTCTAGGGTTAAGCTGGCCTCGTCCCGCATAACAAACTCAGGAAATTCGAACAATATCACCACAGTGTTACGTGATCTATCTGTAAAAAGCAAAAAGTTTGCGAGCTGTACATCTGTCATACAATAACATCGAGGAACAGTGTTCCGGAGCGAACATCTATTTTCTTTCTCTCGCAATATCGGTTCCTGGAAAACGAACACGTGTTTCTATGGATTTTAAAATCATTGCAATTGACACAAGATGCACTTCTTTTATTAACTCGATTGGTAAATGGATGGAATACTCAACTTTTAGCAGCAAATATTGTCAAATGTTACGTCTATCAGTTCACTGTTGTAATTACTTATGTTTGTTTTGGTGATTGTGATTGTTGTGTTCAAAAATCGAAATAAAAACTAACTGATCATAATGTTTTTTTAGATTCAAGCGAATGTTTTATATTTCACATTGATATGAAACTATTACTTATGGATTTATCGCGAATTTGGTTTATTTTTACATTTCTTAACCGCTCAGACTGTTACGCTATCTTTATTTTTTTATTTTTAAAAGTTAATTGGTTTTTGCGTTCCTATCTACGCAGAAGGAGCTCACTATGTCTTGAGGTGTGCCTCAAGACATAGTGAGCTCCACATAGTACATTGTTATTTGAGGTCTGGCAGTTGTTAGTTGGTATTTTGGGTTACGATCAAGAAGCTTATACCCAAATGGAGATTGCATTCCGTATAAAACACTGAAGCACAAAAATTTGACCTTGAATGAGGTCGCTGTTGCCTGCTATCCTTTTCTTTAGAGTAACAATGAATGAAGTTCACATGAAGTTCAATCATTGTTACTGTTCCAATTCATTCAAGGTCAAATTTTTGTGCTTCACTTTTATATACGGAATGCAATCTCCATTTGGGTATAAGCTTCTTGGTTACGATATAATTAAATATAGCATTTAATTTAATAAACTGAACGTAATTTTTCATTTCTTGAAACTAATTACATTTAGATAATTATTTTAATTCCTAGTGACTACACTAGAGTGAAAGTCACAACATGAAGTAAGTTTTGTACATATTTGAAGGACATTGTATTGAGACAACATCTTATGCCTCAAGACGGCGAGAGCAGAGAAATGCCATTGCTTTGTAATTCATGGTATTGTTTTATTTTGCTTCTGTAAGCCGTCGTATCGCTTATCATCAAGCGAATGGCTTGCTCGATTTGACATTCGTTGCAATAAAAAAAACTTTCGCCCCGTGAATGAGATTGACAGAAAGATAATACCCTATTTAAGCTTGCGGAAGGATTCGTGTCCGCCTTGGTAGCAAAAAGACAGCGGAAACCCCGATATAGTGAACACTGCAAATTATTTGTTTACATACATACATATATGTACATAATATAGGTAATAGGAGAATTTAACGCCACACGCATTGTCTTCCAGCCTACCTTGAGATGGTGTGGAGATGACAGAAGTAGGAGTACATCAAATGGTTATTTGATTAGATATTTATATGAATATACATTAAAAAATAAATTTAAAAAGTAAAAGACTGACTCGGTGGCGCAGTTGTACTAAGATATGTATGTATACATACTACATAAAACTATATGTTAATAAACAGGGTATTTACTTTGATAGTTATGAAAAAATACACACGAATATATATGATGACACAGTGACCAGTGCGATGATTCAGCCATTTCTCAATACACTTCAACTTGATATAAAACTATTTCTACGAATGTTATCGAGGATTTGGTTACTTTTTCCTTTTTAACTTTACGTTTCGAGTACTTTTCAGCATACGTGGTCACGGGGTGGAAAAAAATTGTTTAGGTATTTCAATGTAACATTCGAGTAAATCGAAGTTTTTTTGCAATGAATAGCGAGGTAAGCATGCCGTTCGCCTGATGGTAAGCGATGCGACCACTCCTAAATAGTAGCAGAACCAAACAACTCCTTGAATTACAAAGCAATGCTTGGCATTCCACTGCGCTCGCCATCCCGAGACATAAGATGTTAAGTCTCAATACGTTCATTAGTTACAATGTCCTGCAATCCGAAACATAATAGTGCATTTACATTGCTGTTTGACGGGAGAAATAGACGATGCAGTGGTACCTACCTAAGTGGCCTCTTATATATGAAAGACCTACCACCAGTAACCATTACGCTTGAACTTTATTATATATTTATGTATGTTGCATTGTGTTGCGTATTAGGAAAGCCTATGTAGAAATGCCTTATTCAACCAACCATTTGACCAAAATATTCGTATTGACGAGCTCAAGATAGTTGTAACTCTCATCTGTGTAAATTCTCCATTTAAGTATTGTACATTGTTTGCCATTAGAATTAGATAATTTAGAAGCTCTGGGTTAAATAAATAAATAACAACCAACAGTAACATACATAGTCCTAACCCCACACTAAGATCGAGTCTTGTGTCGTGGATATCAGGAACTAAGAGACTTCGGTATCACAACCACCCAGACCCGAAAGAAATATTTCGGGTCGCCCAAAAATTTCTCTTGGTGCGGGACGCTACCGGCGGCGTTCTCGTTTCACAGGCGGCGTCTAACCGTGTGCACCAAGAAAGCTGCTAAAACATATTTGTTAAAAGAATATACCGGTGGTAGTTTTAGTAACTACAGACACGATGCAAATAATAATTTCACAATAAAATGAGAAATGTTTTTTTTTTTTTAATTTTAAACATCGTCTTTGAGCAGTAAATCAATAGTTTTTGATAACATAATAATTTGAACTCTTGTGTACCATGTCTATAAAAATACAAGGATGTGCATTATTTTTTTAGAAAAAACTATGTGTTTATCACTTAAATACGACGATAGGAAAAAATATATAAAAATAATAAGTAGGGTTTTTTTAAAAAAAACTATTGCGCTGTGTTTGAATGCAATAAAACTATCACCTGGCTTCGATTTCGGTAGCAGTCTTGAATTTATCAGATTACCCTGTATTTATCAGATTCGATTTTAAAAATAATAATTTTGTATTGGTATAAAAAAAATTTTATACATCCAATTTAAAAGCTGCTTTTAAAATTAATATTATACCTGACTGATATAATTTGCAACATAAAGCGCGCTGGTATTAATGCAGGAGTAATGAACTGATATAAAAGTATGGATTATTTGTGTTTTCATTAACGAGAACAGAACAAGAGGACATCTTAACAAGAAACAAATTTACAGTCGGTAACATACATGGTGATATTCATTTAATATGGTATTTAATTTAACCTACATGTGACATGGGAAAAAAAAGGGAAAAAGGCGTGAGTTTATGTATGTATGTACGTACATACATAAACTCACGCCTACATTCACAAGTCAGTCGAAAACGGTGACCCAGCCAAAGTCTGGAAATTTCTAAAAACACTGGGAGTGGGTAAATCACTACAAGATTCTATTCCCCAATCTATAGATTTAAATTCCTTAAACCGTCACTTCTCTTCTCCATCCTTCTTTGATGGGATGACTAAAAATAAAACCATTAAGCATCTTTCTACCCTTAACACTCCCGCTTGTTCTACCTTTGTTTTCAAATAATTCGCCACTTGTGATGTTAAGAAGACGATTACTCTTTTGTCATCTAACGCTATGGGTAGCGATAATGTTAGTCGTAACATGATTCTCTATGTCTTAGACGAAATCCTACCTATAATTTCCCACATCTTAAACTACTCCATCTCCGCTGGGATCTTTCCAACTGCTTGGAAGGAAGCCCACATTATCCCTTTTCCCAAAAAATCCAATGCATCTCTGCATTCCGAATTTCGTCCTATTTCCATACTTCCTTTCCTTTCCAAAGTCCTAGAACGTTTAATCCATTCCCAACTTAATGATTTCCTCTCCAAGAACATCCTCTTAAATCCTCTCCAATCTGGGTTTCGTCTAGGGCATAGTACGACCACCACTTTGACCCATATCACAGATGATATAAGATCCGGCATGGAGGACGGCAAGCTGACAGTCTTAGCTTTGCTAGACTTCAGTAATGCCTTTAATACCGTGGACTACGACGTATTACTTTCCATGCTACGTTCTCTTAACTTATCTCCAATGGCTGTTGATTGGTTTCGTAGTTACCTGTATGGACGCCGGCAACGCATCCGTGTGGAGGATAGATTTTCCTCTTGGTGCCCCGTAGCTGCTGGCGTTCCTCAGGGCGGCGTGCTATCTCCTCTTCTCTTCGCTGTATTTATTAACTCAATAACCAACTTCTTACGCTCCTCCTACTACCTCTACGCAGATGATCTCCAAATATATACTCAGGCACCCGTGGACAAGATGGTCGATGCAATTGCTTATATCAATACAGACATTCAACACATCTGTGATTGGAGTAGAGCTCATGGTTTGAAGATCAATCCCTTGAAAACACAAGTCATTGTTGTCGGTAGCCCTAGGATGATCTCGAAGCTGGATTGGAATCAACTCCCCAGTGTTTATTGTAATGGGATAACCATCCCTTACAGTGACACCGTCCGCAATTTGGGCTTACTTATTGATAAGTCATTTACTTGGGGTCCTCCGCTTCGTGAAATAAGCCGTAAGCTGTTCGTTTCAGCTAAGTCCCTGCGAAGGTTACGCAACTTTCTACCCGTTACCACGAAGATTTCACTTGCGCAAACCCTTCTTCTTTATGCCGATCCATCCATCCATCCATCCATCCGATGCCATCCTTGATTATGCCGATGTCAGCTATCTAGATTTCACTGAAGACCAACTAAATAAACTTGAGCGTCTTCAAAATTTCTGCATAAGATTCATATTTAAGATTCATTTTTATTCTACGCAAATATGACCATGTTTCTGAGTTTCGTGCTAAGCTCAAGTGGTTACCTATACGGTTTCATCGGAATACTCACATTCTCTGTCTTCTTTACAATATTTTGTTCAATCCTCTCACCCCGTCTTATATTAAAGAACGATTTATTTTTCTTCATGACTCACATTTGAGGTCCTTGAGGTCGTCCGAGAATCTTAGGCTGAGAATGCCTGTACACACCACGACATTTATGGACAAGTCTTTTACTGTCAAAGCAGTTCCATTGTATATATATATATATATATATATATATGTGTGTGTGTTTGTAGTATTATATATGTATGTATTTATGGTTTTTATTATGTATGTATGTATGTTATTTTGGTGTATTTTTATGTTTAGATAGTATGAGTATTATCTAGTTTCCTCACTTTTAATTATTTATTTTACACTGCCCTCTCTTTTTCCTTCTTTTAAATCCATCCCCTGGTTGTCTGTAAGACATTGCTTTAAACGATAAGACCGCCATTTGTACTTTTTATATTTTTTTGGTTCTGTATGTTGTATTTTTTTTATGTGTACAATAAAGATTTAAAATAAAAAAATAAAATAAATACACGTGACATGTTTCATTTTTCGTGATTGTAGTTTTCACGATTTTTTGGCCATCTCGTATAGACTATTTTTAACTCTTAGCTAAATTTCAATTCGGTTCGGGAACTTAATTATGCGGTAAAAAGACTCATATCTATACGGAATGATCAACAGCCTTGAAAGCTTAAATTTCCACAAAACATGTCTGAAAATCTGTATCAGTATCATCCCATATATGTACGTCCCACTGCAGGGCACAGGCCTCCTCTACAATCGAAAGTATGATTGAGAGTGGTTAGGTCATATAGTCCACCACGCTGGCCTAGTGCGGGTTGGCGGACTTACATACCATAGAAATTCTTATAAATCACTATGGTATGCAGGTTTCCTCACGATGTTTTCCTTCACCATTTTTAGTGCGTGGTGATTAACTGTCAAACTGACAATCTGAAAATTTGAATTGAATACTAAATGTCTAAAATTAAATACTAAATTATACCTGTATACATTAGCGATATTTTGGTGAATATGAAAATAAGATATTATATTTTGCGGCAGAAATTGTGTCGAGGAATAATATTTCTGTACGTTGCACCCATCGACAATAGCTCTTTAGTTTAGACTTTTACACGTCGAAGTATGTTCAAGACACATGTACGTGACAAGGAAACGTGTGACTCGCTGAATAAGTTACGCAAGAGATAAGCTACACCGCCTCTAAAAAGTGTTTGAAAAATATATTCCAGCCCAACATTTCTTATTTGCAGCAAGAATTATACTCGAAACGTATCATTAAATTGTAAGGAACGGGGGAATGTTTAACGACGTCCTTATTGACGTTCCGAATAAAATAAAATGGATAAAGTCGATCCTCGAACCGGTGAAAACAGTTCCGCGTAACAAAGGATTTGTACTTTATCACAACGTGCGCTTTTATTCTCTGTCCAACCCGCATGAATAAAATGCAATCGTCCAATCTTGAACCAAATATGTTGCTGTTTCGGATTTTAGATAGACTTCAATGAAAAGTTACATTTTAGCTTCTAGCAAGTGGCAACCATGTACATACATTTATAACAGCAGTGGCTTTGTCCGCTGTTTTGATGTATTGTCAAGGAATTGCAATGTTCTATTTTTCTTGACTCTCTGTGTTAGAACTACCGTATCTCCATCTAGAGCAAAAAAAATTACACAAAAGCCACCTCAAAATTAGTTTGCGTTTGTATTTCAGTTAGTGCAAAAGTGTAGCAAATGGCAATGCTAGTGGCTAATTACTATTAGTTGCGGCATGGTCGCCGAGCGCGCGACCCGAGATCGACTTGGGACGTAGCGAGGTTGACACGAATAGAGGAACTCCGCTCGGGAGCGTTATTGAACCGGTAAACGGAAGCAGGTTTTCTCCTAACTTACCGACGACTCCGATATCTAGAGCGTGTGTTTGTAATTGATCCATTACGTGGATTGGAGGTGCACCGCGACATTCTGGCTTGGAACTTGGAACGCTGTCGTGAGCATCGTTTACATGTCAGAGCACATGTTGAACACCAAAAAGACAGTGATAGAAAGCATATTTTTACTTCCGTACTACTTTCCGATTTATCTGATTGCTAAGTTTATTCAAACGAAATCTGATTTCTATATATTCTCGTTTTTACTTGGCAATAAACTTATCGGATTAAGTTCTGTTAAATTTTGGCTCAGCTCCTAAATCGCAGGCGTACATAAAAATAGATTCTGTACATAAGAAATTATTTCCGTCACATCCGTACCTTCTTCCTAAAATATCTTTTCGATAATCTTACTTATCTTGTTTCGTGGGCTTTTACTTATACTTATACTCGTAGGTACATAAAGTCATTTGCAAGTTACAAATTTAACCACCCATTAATTTGTAACAACGGCCATAAAACTGAAATATTCAACTGTGACAACACTTACCATTAACAAATATTGATAAATGAATTCGCACGCAAGTTTATAAGTAAAACAAAAGGGTTTCGAAGTTTAAACAGCGATGTGCCAACAATCCCATTTTAAAGTACTAAAACTGCCCAAAGGCGCATATTTGATGCTGTTTCAAATTATACGAACATTTAAGGGTCTTTCAAGAATATTTAAATGTCTTAATTCCCTTTGAGATATAAAAATTCAACAATTAGAGCACATAATATATTGAATTTATGAGACTTAAAATTGACTAAAATTTAAGTAATGTCGGTAGATTGTGTTGCAAAAATCTGAATATCAAAATGTTCATATCACAAAGGAACTTTATCCCTTAAACATGAGATGTAAATTACGTTCTACCTTTTTTAATTCAACGCAAATGACGTTTGCGGCCGCTGCCTGACAACTATAATCCGATTATTACAAATTTAAAGAAGATATACTGCAGATTGTGGACATTTTTTAAATGAGCAAACAAGTTAACAAACATAGGCGACGCTTCTCAGTCTTTATTTGGTGTATGGTTAATTTTATTTCTATAAGGTAAACTAGATAACGAAAATCTAGACATGTTGAAAACGTTTTGGCTCATAATCCAACAAGCTAGTTGCAGGTTGGTTAGCACTAAATGAACAGATTTATTACTGTGACGTTCTGTTTAGTGCCAGAATTTCAAGTCAATAAATAATGCTTTTTGCCAATGAAAATCAAGTTTAATTAGGATTAAAAATGTATACGTATTTGAAGAACTACAAACATACTTTATTTAGTTAGCTTATGTAAATACGTCCACGCGAGTTTCATTGATATAATCAAATCCTAGTATATGCATATTATTTTAACGGTAGATATACAGTTTTAGCTGTGTTCATAACAATCGTAGTCTAAATATAATCTCACGAAGGTTTTATCTCCAATCCCGGGTAGATCAGTAATCTATCTGTTAATCATAAATATCGGGTCAATAGTTTTACATAAATGACGACTGGAATTGAAAACAACCGACAAAACCTATAGTACAGGTTCCCTAGTACAATTTTCATTACTGATTACTAACAAGTTGATTTTTCGTGAGTAGCTTCCTTTCGACTAGACGCCCAACTTTTTCCTTACAGTAACGTTGTTAAATGGTAGCTTAGTAGGAAAACTCTCGATTGTGGTTTATAACTAAGATAATAGGGATGAAATATGTTGACTTGATGAATTAAAAAAAAATATTACTAACCGATTTTTTTTGTTAATTATCGAGATAATTATCTAAATAACGTGAAAAAATATTTGTCCTACAAAATATAAGGTTTTATCAGAGAGTCCCCCCTCTCCAACATGTATCATAAATAAGGTCATGAAAATGAATTACTAACCAGCAGATTTTTTTTATTGGTTGTCTAATATTTGCATAGTTTACCACCCACATTTTCCTACAAATTGCGTGGTACGTTATTCCAGTCCTCCAGTTACATAGCTGAAATTCATGAAATTAAAAATATTATTGTGTATATGTATTTTACTATTGGAGCTAAGGCCACTACTATCCTTGCTCACAAACGCATGCGCACAGCATTGTTTACTGTAGATCACAGACGACTAAAAATACAGACGGCCAACACACAGTTACATTGTGTTTGTTGTCACTTAAACTACCACTCGGCTTCGTTTTCGGTAGCACCCTTGATATACCCGGTATATATTTAGATGCGTTTCACACCAGAGCTGGAAATCGGTATTTTACCGAAATAACTATTTTGTCGAGCTTTTAGAACTTGTCTTATGAAGTGACAAACACTAAGCATGGATTCACGCGCTAATAAGGAGAGGTGAAGCGCGCGGGGCGGGGTAAATTTGGGGCGCCGAGGTTTTGGTGCATAGGTTGTGCAAACAAAACATTGCGCGTCGTTTTAACCGGACGTATTATTATAATTATAGGTCGCTATATGCAGTTGGTCGCTTAAACCGGAGCCGCACTAAACGGTGATATTTTCTCAGTACCATACTATGAAACCTAACTTGAGTAAACATTATCGTCGTTAAAACCGGTTAGTCGTCTCAAGCGAAGTCTTTGTATATTTTGTGTACTCAAAAATTACAAATTTTGTAAGACTAATATAACATACCTTTATTTTTGTAGGACATTGTTTTATTTGGATGAAAAATATATTAACCTATCACGTGATATATTTATCCTACAGTTACTAATTTAAAAAAAGCCCTGCGGTATTGACAACTTTTGAGCGTAGGACCAAAATGACATACCACGCAATTTGCAGGACATTGTGGGTAGTAAACTATACAAGTGTTTGCTAACCAATAAAAAAAAATCAGCTGGTTAGTAATTATTTTCCATGACCTTGTTTATGATACATGTTGGAGAGGGGGGACTCCCTAACAAAACCTTATATTTTGTAGGACAAATATTTTTTCACATTATTTAGATAATTATCTCGATAATTAACAAAGAAACATTTGGTTATTAATAAATTTTTAAAATTCGTCAAATCAACATACTTTTTCCTTGCTACCCCTACTAAGCTACCATTTTCCAACGTTACTGTAAGGAAAAAGTTGGGCGTCTAGTCGAAAGGAAGGTACTCACGAAAAATCAACTTGTTAGTAATCAATTATGAAAATTGAACTAGGGAACCTGTACTAATACAGGTGATTCAGTAACCGTGATAAATTTTTATTGCCCACTTATGACGAAAATAATAATAGCTGGACACAAATAATAATTTTTCAGTGACAATAATGGGATGCATTAATTGATACTAAATATATAATATTATTTCGTAATCAATTAATCAATGATTAAACGAGCTTACCTGTACGTGAAGTTCTATCATAATTATACGAAGTGCATCGTCCGAGGACATTCGTATCCTGAGTGCTTAAATGCAGATGTTTCGAGAGAAAATACTATTATTTTATTAAAAATTTAATTAGGTCATAATAATTCATAGCCACTAACCAGTCGCAAGGTTTTTTTTCGTAAACAATTTCTCAAAGATTTGAAGCTTAGAGAAATAAAATTGAATAAATACCGGGTATATCAAGAGTGCTACCGAAAACGAAGCTGGGTGGTAGTTTTAGTGACTACAAACACAATGTAACTAAAAATTTCACAAAGAAACGCGACAATTTTTGACGTGACAACGTCTTAAATTAGGTTGCGGCTGGGAGTCACTTATGAAAAAGTGTAACGCCCGGTAACGTTACGATGAGTCACCGAACGAGAGAGAGGCCCGCCGAATGCCTTGCGTCTCTCTCCCACTCAACTATGATCGGTCTGCCGCGCGCGCAGCACTAGAGAATTAGGCGCATTGAATCGGCGCATGCTTGTGTCTCTGTCTTTGTCTTTCTCGAACGTTCTTGGCGTTGGAAAAACAAGAAAGCGTCACAATACAAGTTCACACGTGTGGTTAAAGTATCGTCAGCTGTGTCTGTAGTGAAAATATGGAGTGCTTAGATTCGTCATTACATGTACAATGTTTTAGTAAACAAAATATATTTCTATAGTTAAAATTTGTGCAATTCTTATTTTCATTCAATTCCTTGTTCCTATTGTGCAATTTAATTATATTCATATCAATAAATATTCTACCGAGAAAAAGACGTTGTCACGTAAAATCTTCGCCCGTAAAACCGACTTTTTTTTTAATTTATTTTATCATTGAATTTATGTGTAATAATAATTTAAAGCCTTGCGTACCATAGCATCTTTAAAAATAAAAGGGTGTAGACTATTATTTCAGAAAAAAACCATGTATTTGCCAGCCTAATACGACGATAAAAAAAATGGTCACAATTTTTTGCACAAAATTTAGTAGCATTACGTCTGAAATCACTAAAACTACCCAGCTTCGTTTTCGGTAGCACTCTTGATATACCCGGTATAAATACCAAAGACGGAAGCAGAATATTTCGAATCGTACTTACGTCGTATTTTTTTTTAAGCTATACTACTTTTTAATATCAATAATTTCGCTTTTTATTTGGCGAATAACATTATATATGTTAGTATTAAGAATACTTCATAAATAAATAAATAATATGCATGAAAAATGAACTGCAGTTTTACATATCGCAGAACTCTAAAACTTCAGTGTAACTAATGAAGAAAATTATATGGAAACCTTTTAGCAAAAGTGGACGAATGGTGACTGTGCGACTCAAAATAAAAACTATGACGTAATCGGAATTAGTCGAACGAGTGTTTTGAATTCAAAACATTGTCAACAAATCGTTGAAAAACACATAACCTTATCCTTCATTTCAGGGTTTTATTGTCACTGCACTAGTTTATTGCACAAACTGTGCATAGCAATACCGCTTTTCCCGTCCAATCAGATATTATGATTGGATTATATAAGCGTTCCAAACGTTTACGGTTATCAGCTTTAAATGCAATTTACACTGCATTATTTATAATAATTATATATCAAAGAGGAATTTATATTTTATATTAAATTACAGTTAATTTATGAATTGTCAATACAAACTTTACTGGTGGTAGGTCTCTCATGTGTGAGAGGCCGCCTGGTTTGCCCAGCAATATATATTTCTCCTACCAAATATCAGTGTAAATGCATAGTTATGTTGTGGTCTGCAGTATACCTAATATAGCCAGAGTTACTACTGGATATATTGAAATTTCATGCCTCAGGATGACGAGCGTATGGGAATGCCAAGCATTGCTTTGCTATTCATGATGTTCTTTGGTTTTGATACTGTCCTTGAGCAGTCTTAGTCGCTTACCATCGGGCGAATGGCATTGTTGAAGGTCGTCTTACCATTCAAGTAAAAAAAAAACATATCTACAATATGTACCCACGTTAAGCTAGCACCGATTCCATTATTTTATTTGATAATTAAAATGACTGTCAAAACTCAAAGGTATAAATATAAAACAAATGTAGTCACAAGGAAAAATCAACTCAGTTATTGCTACGTGCGAAAATACTCTGTATAAAGCAGAAACGGATACACAAACAACAGTGTAAGCTTACAAAGTGAGAGAGCCACTCTAGTTATTTTGGGTTGCTGTAGCAATAGGTCGGCTCCTTGTTCCGTTTGGTGAGTGAGATTGCCGGAGGCTCAACACCGCTTTCCACCTTCCGTTTTTCCTGGGTTTTTTTTCCTTCCCTTTGGCCTACGATTTTGAATTTTTATAGGTCGACCTTCTGCGATCCACGTGTTGTATTTGTTTATAGTTAGTCACTTAACATCGCGTGAGTTTTTTATAGTTTCAATGACCAAAGCAATATATTTGTTTAAATATTCTAAAAAATTATATCGTGTGAGTCTTCTACAGTTGGCCTAACCTAAGCATTTTTTTTAACTTTACTTAAACTTGTGACGCCTATTTCTCGTTGGAAAGACTCAAAGGATTTTCCCTCTCTGGGCCCTGACATACTTCCATTAATTTGTCGTTATTCGTTAATCTTTTTTTTTATTCTTTTAATTAAACTCCATCTTTTTAAATGATCAGCGACAAAGTTAATAAAGTTCGCCCTTCCTACTACTCCATTAGCACTAGTCTGGTCTATTTGTTTTATTAACCGACTTGAAAGATCAGCGTCTGTGTCTCTGTATGCTTCAACGACCTCAAATTTATTTTGTAATAGCTTAGGAACTTACAATCTTTGGCTTTTCGTAGAAACGTGGGTAAACGCAATTAATTATTATAGCTCACTTTGTCGTTGAAGGATACCGTTTTGAGGAAACCTACATACATAAGATCTTAATAAAACTCTCGAAGGTTTTTGAAGTTCGCTTACCCGCACCAGGTTAGTGTGGCGGAGCAAAGCCTAAATCCCTCTCAATTGTAAAGTCTAGTGCTCTGGTAAGCAATATAATATGAACCGTTAAAGAAAAATATTTGATCCAAAAACTTCAATTATTTTTGCTAATTGAAAAATTGTTGATTTTGATTAAGTTTATTTTGGAAAAGTAAGATACAAAAGACTGACTATATCGATAACCGAATGCAATTTTAGTTTTTATTACATTGTTACAATTATCTCTTCACACTGTTACAACTAGGGTATAGATGATTATAATTTGTAATAAAATAAACTCGTTTTTGTTTTCACGTTTTGCTCCAAATCTGTAACAGCAGATCCAATGAATTTGGTTTCATAGATAGCTGGAAGACTAATCTTCCATGGTTAGTAATTAGTATTTTGTGATCTGATAAGTGAGAGATAACACAATAAATTGTTATGTTCCTTCTTGATCTCCCCTATGACTCCACGTCTCCGTTAGTTCAACAAAATTAATCACTGTTTTTCAAGTACAATATTGGCAAACTCAAATTATAACCCTTTAAGTAATATTTTAAGGGTGAATTATGGAGCAAAGAACAAAGAAAACACTTTTGTTTCTGTTTACCAGTTTTGTATCAAGAAGTTACAAGGTCTTTCCCGATAGTTATTAGGGTGTAATAACTGATAAAACAAATTTTCGAATTCTTGTTTTACCAAAGAAAATAACTGGAAAGTTATTTAAACAATATTGTATAAGCGAAGTAATGAATAAGTTATATAGTATTTTAAGTCATTACATAGGTGCGTAAGTTCGTAATAAAGTTGTGAACAACAAGTCCCCCGGGTATCGAATCCTAAACCTTGTGTTTCGCTGTCTAAAAGCCGTCACCGAACACGAAAATAATTTTATTTTTTTATATATTATAGGGAGCAACCGAGCATGCGGTTCACCTGATGGTAAGTGAACACCGCCGCCCATGGACATCTGCAACACCATAGGGCATGGAGATGCGTTGCCGGCCTTTGAGGTGGGAATACGCTCGTTTTTTGAAGGTCGCCAGGTCGTATCTGTCCGGGAATGATGCCGCTGGCAACAGGTTCCACAGATTTGTAGTACGTGGGAGAAAGTGCCGGGAAAAACGTACTGTAGTAGATTATGTATATTTACTTTAGAAATCAGAAATATAAAGGGTGATTTAAGGCAGATGATGTTATGAAACAAGTCTTTTATGCAACATGCATGATAAAGACATATCGCGTCTCCGGCATTTTGCTGTGATCCGTAGGTAATAAAAGATATTGTGTGCATATTACATAATGCCATCTTAGTATCATCTTAACGTATAGTTACGTTTTATTTTATATTCTTTTCGTTTTCAAATTACAAACAAGTGAAGCTATCATTATACAAATATCAATAAAATATCTAGTCTTCGAATAATTAAAAGTACTGTATCTCTATCAGCCCATATACGTCCCACTGCAGGGCACGGTCGATAGAGATTAGGATTGAGCGTAGTTAAGCCATATAGTACGCCACGCTGGCTTAATGCGGGTTGGCGGACTATACATACCATAGAAACTTACAAATATCTATGGTATGCAAGTTTCCTCACGATGTTTTCCTTCACTGTTATAGTGCGTGGTGATTGATTGGCAATACACACACGACTCCGAAAAGTCAGAGGTGTGCCCTGGGATATGAACTCGCGACCAGCGTGAACATGTTGGCAGCCGCGTCTGGGCATTTCACAACAGGTACGCACGTGATCAAAAGTGTTATAGGGATTTAATTTAAATTCTTTAAAAAATACCTATACCTTTAAATCTAACGGCTAAAACATTTAATTTCCGAAAACTAGACTAAAATTTCTGTTCACGATAAACTCATTCCTAAGGAGGTTACTCTGTAGCCTGACACGACGAGGAATGTTCAAAGACCGCACGTAAAACTGTACGTATATGCCTAAATATTTCACAAAATGTTAGAATTTTGTATCGTATGTCGTAATCTTAGACGAAGTTCGAAGTACACATATGATAGTTTTCATAGAGAATCTTCCATCAAATATATACTAGATGTAGGGTCTGCTGTGGTTCTGGAACAAAATCACACGCCAAAAGTGGCTGACATTGCATAAACTTATAAATTTGAATTTCGAACTACGAGATGTAGCAAAAAGTCTTTAATTATAATCAACTCAAGGTAACAATAAACCTGGTTCCTTTAAATTAAGATTTATTATGTTTTTGGACCATTCTAAAATCAAATAAGACCACACGCTTATTTGTGCTTTTATTTCGCTTGGCGTTTTTTAGGCCGTTACTTATTATTTCTTGTATATTTGATCGAAGTAGAGAATAGTGTTGGTTTTTAGGAAAACTTTTATGCTGTCCGAACATTCAAAATTCCTGTCGAAGTATATAGTAACCCCTGATACGGCTCTATATGGTACCTAATAAACTGTATAAACAAGAGACATGGCTAATGACCCTCTTGTATCCACTGTGCATGGTAACAAGATCGTAACAATTCCTTAACAAGAAATTGTTTTTCAGAACCTCCTCATCGAGAGTTCGGGAATAACAAAATAGCTTATAGCGTAAGAGTTATATACCAATACCGCCCAATTATTTTTCTTTAGGAAAACTGATTCATAATTATTTTATTTTACAAAACAATTTTAAGATAAACTATTATAAGCAGTCCAGACGCGGCTGCCAACATGTTTACGGTGGGCGCGGGTTTAAATCCGGGGGTACACCTCTGACTTTTTGAAGTCATGTGTGTATTAATAGTCAATCAACACGCACTAAACCGGTGAAAGAATACATCGTGAGGGAACCTGCATACCATAGTATTTATAAGAACTTCTAAGTTCTATAGTATGTAAAGTCCGCCAACCCGCATTAGGCCATTATCAATCGTACTCTAATACCTATTAGGTTCATTAAATTGTAGAGAAGGCCCATGCCCTGCAGTGGGACGTATACGGGCAGATACTGAAAGATAAAATGTTGATACTTTGTTTTAAAACAAAAACACAACCCTTAAGGGTCGAAACAGTAATTATTAGTAACATCTAATAGCTTGAAGCCTTATTGGAAATTGTATTCAGTGTGTATAACAAGATCCAACAAATACAACAAATAAAAGTTTATGTCGATTTGAACAGATAAAAGTTATAAATGCAGGTTTTGAATGTGTATCATCCCAGACATTACGGTTGTATCTTTAGATTATTTCTACATATACATATGTACATACATATACTCACACCTTTTTTCCTGAGGGGTAGGCAGAAGTGCAATCGGGACAACCTCGTTTCGCCTTCCATTTTCCTTCCCACGATGTGATGGCGGGAGAGATGATCATCATATCGGGCACAAATTCCTATGTTAGAGCTGTTAATGAATAGACAAACCCAATATCACTGCACAACCCGGGATTCAAACCCGTAACCTCAGCTTTGCAATTACACCGCACTACAGCTGCACCGCCGAGGTATTTATAGATATGTATGTTAAGATTTAAATAACTTAATCGTAGGCTAAACCTGAAGCCTGTATGAGCGGGGAATCAATTCTTAATCCCTAACAAAACTCTGCTAATGTAGATAAATAGCTGTGTTGTCGAGACATACAATAAGTTATAACACACTACAAACAACCGACGAATAGCCCAATCGGGAATAAGCCCGGGATTTGTTGCTTCTAAGAACCTATTACTGTTTCTGGCAGCAAGATGCAGCACTGTATGTGCATTTTTATTGTTGGATACCCGGACATAAAACCAAATACTGTTTTATTTTTATACTTATTAGGTTCATTATATTTTAAATATATTACGTACTGTATCAGCCCACATACGTCCCACTGCAGGGCACGTGCCTCCTGTACAATCAAGAGTACGATTGAGAGTGGTTAGGCCATATAGTCCACCACGCTGGCCTAAAAAAATACGTACATAATTGCATAATTAAGTAATGCGGATAATCGTCTTATAATTGAGCCAACGCCAACCCTCAATATTATCGAAATTTATTACAATATTTTTAGTTAATTGTTACTTCAATATATAATTTAAAAACCACCAATACGTATACAGCAGCACATTTATTACGCATTAACAAATTTAACAAAATGAAATGGTTATTAAATGAAAAACTCACAATGTAACCTCATGTTCAAACAGGTTGAAATAAATTAATTTCACGAAACGAAGTAAAGCTTTATCTGAATATAAAAAGCTAATTAATTTCCATTCATTTCGAATTTCAATTATTTTTTTAAGAATACCGAGCAACTACCGATGCTTATAGATGTCTCAATCTCGTTTGTGAATTATTAGCTACTTAAAATAAAGTATCTACATGGAGATGAGATAAATCATTGAAAATTTATGGACAAATCGGGCACGTCCTAAATATCACAAAGTATACGTAAGCAGTTATCGAGAGAGTTCGTGACGCGAATATCTGTGTATTTTACTCACACTCAAAATATTATCTAGCTTTTGTATGTATATCTGAAGAAATTGACCAATGTGTGTACGAATTTACAGATTATTGATTCATCGAAATTTTGGTCAAAATAATCCATCATTTTAATAATAAAATTAACTTCGACTGTGTTGTTTGCTGGAATTTAGGTATTTGAATAGCCGTTATATTGTAGCCGTATAATCTTTCATCGTAATTAAATGAACTACAAAATAACACAGATGAACGTTACCAGGAACAATACTTACGGAATTTATGGATCTCACCTCGTATATTTTCAATTAAATTTGTATTTATAGAGGCATTATGCAGAATATAAAATATTACGTCTATGTAATTTTATTAAAAAAATAAAAACGGAATATAGAAGGTACGTAGAATGTCATAAGTTGAGCCAATGAATTATATGCCAAGGTGATAGGATTTAAATACATAATGATTACCGCTAGATTGCAACGACTTCTGCTTGCCTCGCTGTGAAATGTGAGTCCCGGCACCGAGACAAACATTTTGTGATCTGTTTTTGTGTATTTGTTTCGGATCTGGGTGTTTGTTAAACATAAAAGTCTGTCGTAGTTCCTGATACCCACGACACAAGGCTCTATCTAGTGTGGGATAAGGCTCTGCATATGACTGTCGAGATTATTTATTTTAATTTTGTGCAAGAACTTCCGATGGGATGTTAAAAATGATGGAAACTAGAAACTTACTACTTAACTGAACTACTTAAGCCACATAATAAATACTTTTGAAAATTACAGAAATTAACTGGCTACAAACTCTATCCCTCAAAATCCTCACCGACCTAGCATTATAGGACACTACACCGAAAGAGCCCAGCCCAGCCGTGGGTAAAAACTGAAGAAAACAACAAGAAACACTAAAATGCTAAGTGTATTTGTAAGTAAGCTTGGTGTAACTCGTTGCGAATATGAATTGAAACCGCATGGAGCATCCCGTTTCCAATTCCAACTCCACAAAAAATATAAAATTTGCTTGCTACAGTATAACTAAATGTTATTTTTACAAGATGGATATTATGTTATAGTGCACATTATTTCCTTTTTAATGTCGATTAATCTATTTGTATTTTATTTGAATGAGTTGTAATGGAACAATCTAATTGTATTATTATTGCTTTATAGTAAATATTGAAACAAAAATTAGAAAGAAATTAAATTTTACAAATGTTACGTAAAAAGAGCATAATACCGAAAAAAATAAATACCGAAAAAAAGTTCAGAAGAGAGTAATGGCTAAGAACCGCCTCGCTCAACTTTCAAATGAGCTGTCCGACTGCACAAAAATTTTAAACGAAACTTGTATTCCGATATAGAAACAAGTAATGAACAGAAAAGCGTTAGTACTGACAGAGAAAACCAGATAAGCTTGACGGTCTTTAATGATCTTTCTTTCCGATAGTAAACTGCTTCTTAAAGTAGGACATCTAAGCGATCCACTTCGTATTTTATTTCAATAGGAAAACCTTCTAGCTGTCTGGAATTCGCCAAATTCAATGATTAAGAAAACGTGAAATCTATACTCAACAACCGGTCTAGGTAACTCAATTTTGACGGCCGATTGGCGCACCTGCTAGGTTAAAATATTGGTCTTCACTAAGTAATTGGCTTTGCTCGCCCAAGTTTTTAGGTTCGACCCTTGGACGAACTTGGCTGTTTGTACATGTAATATGAACGTTAGTAACATATACTAACGTAGATTATTGAACAAAGACATAAAGTTATATATTTATTTAAATCTTTATTGTACACAAACTTAACCACTATATAGAAATAATAATAAAAAAAAAGTACAAATGGCGGTCTTATCGCTCTACAGCAATTCCTAGAGACAACCATGGGATTTAAAAGAAGGAGGGAAGGAGGGGAGAGAAAGGAGAGCGGGCAGTGAAAATAATAAAGAAAAATAAAATTAATCCCATTTATTAACATGTTTAAAAGCAATGGTTTCAAATGTAGTAAGTTTAATTTTTATTTTCAGCACGGTACCATCAAATATCCATTAACGAGCCTTATCGCGTTACGTCGTAAAAATAAATAAAGCGTGCATCAATATGGTGCGGGTAGATTTAATTTTGCTTGTGAGATTCAGTGCCGTCCAGTGCGCGGTAAGGGACCCTACTATATAAATCCGAAATTCTAATCTTCGTGACGTTTTTCGTTTCGAAACGTAGGTTTCGAATATATCGGCAATCCGAACATTAACATTTTTATTTACTATATTCATCCGAAACGAAGTTCGAAACTTCGAACGAACAAAGTTTGTGACGATACGAATGTACCTACTCTGTAAATGTTCGTATTGCCGATATATTCGAATCATTCATTCTTCGATCCGAAGATTCGAATTTCGTGTTACAGAGTAGGTTTCGAAACGAAAAACGTCACGAAGTTTCGAACTTCGTTTCGGATTTATATAGTAGGGCCCAAGAACCTGAGTGCAACAACGTAAATGGCGATCAAAATAGACGCTTGAATGTGCGGCGAACGCTGCCGAAATCAATATCAATTTACTACATTTCCTATGGAATTTATTTTAAACAAATGTTCAATATGACGTTCAAAACTAATCAAGATTAGTTTGATCATATTATTGCGCAATCTGCGTTCCAATTGGAATTATTCATTCTAAATAAAATGATTGTTTGCAATTACCAATGCGATAGCCCTGCGCAACCTTGTTACATATTCAGATTCTTCTGTAAAATGAGATAAGCTTTTAGATATTGGTTGCGTCTGTTATAGCTATGTTTATAAAGAGTTTTTTTATTATGTTAATAAGTTATTAAGGTCGGCTTGGTAAGCAGGATTGTCCCAGTTTTCTAGAATAACAAAATTAGAGCGAGTAATATTATGATTCTAATTTCATTATGTATCGATGCCTGTGTATTTGTTTCGGTTTCTGTGAATGGATTAATTTGATAGTCTACTACGGCGCTATGTCATAAAACACAGTTGTATTTTATTGAAACGTTGGGATACATCTCTGGAAGATAATAATAAATCGAAATGGCCAACGCCTTTGGGATATTTCTCGTTACAGAATAAACAATCAAAAATTTAGTATCAATCAAATATACGTACAACATTTAACGATGTACATTTGAACTGTAATGCGATATGTAAATTGATGTATTATGTGGATAAATATTACATTTCGCATCATTCTATTGATAGCGTTTATATGTAAATTTGACATCGTAAAGTCCTGGGTTCGACTGTCAGGTTGAATGAAACTTTTATATTTCAAAAATTAATATGCTAGACTTGAATTTATGTACAGGATTTGAGTTACAGAAAACCTTGCTTCACTATTAGATGCTCCAGTTAAGTTTTTTTTTTTTAAATAGCAAGCAATTTCTTTATCGACATTTCTACCAATGACAAATGTGCGTTGAGTACTCGTGTGTTTTGCTAGACTGTGTATTTGATATTCGTTTCATTTCGTTTGTTTCAACTTTTCGAAACTTTATTGTATTATGTTTTCACACATAATAAATTATACAGCTTAGGCATTGAAAAGAGAGCCTTACCTCCTTATATAACATAGTCATGTATAGGTACAACATCTAAAACGATGAAACAATTTGGGATCACTTTCTTACACGAACAATAAATAACAATTGTCTGACAAAAGCCACGTACGATTGTAAATAAATCTAAATCAATGTTTTCGCTCGTATAATTCTAGGCCAATAAAAGCTTTATTAGGTAGCGAGTGATAGACGCCAATATCTGTGGGTGTTTGTTCCATCCAGTGATTGGACCGTGGACGTCAGTTTCAGTGAAATCTAGTCAAAGTCATAGCGATCACAATAGCGTTTTGCAGCCAGTGAACCGGTGCTTGTCGCATGCCTGCGTTTTATAGGTATCGGCTGAATCTACGTTGGCTTTTAATATAAGAAATAAAGCAAACTATATACGCTTTTTATTATATATTTTATTATAATGGCCTAGGGCGATAAGACCGCCAACTGTACTCTTTAATTTTATTTGTAAAATATTGTATGTCTTTTGTTTTTTTGTGTGTGAGCAGTAAAGAATATATAAATAAATATAATTGATGTGGTGTTTTTTTACATTCCTCAGACCACTTGCATTTATTACCTGGTGTTTATATTGAAATACTTAATTTAACAAAACACAGTGGAACTAATTAATTTAACAAAATAAAACCACTTCAAAGGTTTTATAGCAGAATAGTGGGAGGTTCGACTGGTAGAGAATGCCTCAGACATTAAATCCACCTATATAGTACATATTGTTATAAAATGTTTAAAAAAAAATATTTAAAATGAATAGCTTATGTAACAAAATTTGTATTGTAAGATAATATTTACATAATATACATATATTACGAGTTTCAAGGTGCACGGATTCATTAACACTTTCCTTAATCTTACCATTGTGATTTTAGGGCCCGAATATTTCCCAATAAGAACAGCTAAATATTGTCAAAAGATACAAGAGTCAAGAATTACAAATATGAAACATAGAAGAAGAGACAACGAGAAGAAAGAGGAGAGAAAAACAAAAAACATCGGACGAAATATCGCCAAGCAGAAAACACAGGAGGATCAAACCTTAAGGTAAATTCATCATTAATACTTCATTTATTAAGTAAACAGACATGTATGCATGCATCCACTCCAACTATTCCAAATGTAGCTAGGAGAGGAGCCAAGAGCTAGCTTATACCGTCGGTGTTACCGCCACACCATGTTACCTTCGAGAAATATTATTACACATTTATAAATAATAAATAAATAGCACCCAACTATCACGTACATAGTCCTGACCCCACACTAATATCGAGTCTTGTATCGTGGGTATCAGGTACTGCAAAAGACTTTTAGTTCTCGCAAACACCCAGACCCAAAATAAATATTTATAGACTGCACAAACATTTCTATCGGTGCGAGAATCGAAACAGAGACCTGTCATTTCACGGTTGGTGTTCAACTCCCTGCGCCACGGAGGCTGTCGTTTACTACCTTTTTTTATTACAATGAATGGCTAGATGAGCATGATATGAACAGTAACAAATCCAAAGAAAGCCGTGAATCACAAAGCAATGCTTGGCATTTCACTGCGCTCGCCATCCTGAGACATGAGATATTCAATCTCAATATATCTAGCAGTTACTCTGGCTACAATGTCCTTCATATCTTAAATAGTGCATTTAAACTGTTGTTTGGTGGGAGAAATAGAGATTGCAGTGGTACCTACCTAGGCGGCCTATCACAAACGAGGGACCTACCACTAGTGAATGCTTTTAAAACCTATTTTAGTTGTCGAATGTTAAGTCCATTTCAGACGACTTTTGAATCATTTTAACAAAGACAGTACAGTTTAACAGTAAAACAAAGCATTCGAAAATTATTTAAATAGGTTTTAAAACTGTCTTATTCGTAGGCCGATTTAATTTAATGCTTGGACATTATGTTCTGCGGTAGAAGCTTAAATCTCAAAGTTGTATTCTTATATAGCTTACCAAAAAACCATTACCTAAAAAAGCTAAAAGTCGCATAATACTCAAACATTTTCACGCCACCATAACAATGAATCAAAAGAGACCAAAAACCAATATTGGCGTACTTTATCCGGCAATTTTTGAGCAAGAGTGAATTTTAGCTCAGAACAGGCATTTTTAGAACAATCTATTTTTTTCTCTCCGGTCCAGTCAATTCTAGCACCAAACGCTTTATCTAAATATTTTGCGCGACACAGTCCAACAATTTAAATTTAGTTCTTTCATAAATTCACTTTTTTATGGGTGGACAATGTTAGCGTCGAAATTGTCTGAAGATAATTAGCTTAAATGTGTTTTTGTTTATGTATGGCCATGCATGGAATTAGGATATATAAACGTACCGACAATCTACATATATCTCTTTACCCCGGCTCCATTAGTCTGGCCATTACTCAACGAGACGCTTTAACTATAAAAAAGGAGGTCAACAATCAACGGAACACAAATGTTTCTACGTAATAAACTGAAGAGAACTAATTTTCTGTTAGGCACTAAAAATATAATACGCCATTATAGCAAATGGAAATATCTTAGATGTACGTAAAGCTAAAATCATGAAGTGAAGTTGTTCCGACTGTAAACATGTTATTAGTTATAATGTTTTAGAGCATGTTTTGTTCCAACTTCCAACCATATAAGAATAAATGAGATACTGAAATATTGAGATAGGTGTGTGTCATGCACAGCTGAATTAAAATAAATTGAACAACGGAATCCTGGTGGCAGATATCTCATATGTGAGAGGCCGCCTGGGTGGGTACCACCGTAATGTCTATTTCTGCCGCCTAGCATCAGTGTAAAAATGCACTGTTGTGTGCCGGTTTGGACAATGTAGCCAGGGCAACTACTGAACATATTGAGACTTAACATCTTATGTCTTAGGATGGCGAGCGCAGTGGAATGCCAAGCATTGCTTTATAATTCATGGTATTATTTGGTTTTGTTAATTTACATGAGCGGTCGTCAAGTTTATCATCAGGCGACTGGCATGCTCATCTCGGCATTCGTTGCATTGAAAAAAAGGAAAGTTACCGACCCGAGCACCACAAAAGTTATCGAAATTGAAATTAAAACATCCTTTGGCTTTACAATTGCTAATATGCAATTGCCAATTCCCACACAAAATTTTTTTTTACTTAATAAATCATTGGTGAAAATGCGCATAAGTCTACCGTTAATTTCTGTTAAGCGATGTCAAGAATGAATAAAATATTTTCATAAGGTTCCCAAACTGAGTACGAGCTCGTGTCCATTAATCTGTTATGATTAATAGCTGCTCTTGAACGACACAACGTAAACAAGCGACTAATATTTTAACATGTTTCAATTTATATCCCGCGGAATACTAGTGCTACTTTGAATGACAATACTTTGAATGACAGCCTCCATGGAGCAGTTGGATAAACGCCGACTGCGAAACGAGAAGTTGCGGGTTCGATCCCGGCACTAAACAAATATTTGTGTGATCAAAGGTTTTGTTTCAGGTCTGGGTGTTTGTGAGACTGAAAAGTCTCTCGTATTTTCTGGTAACCAGGACTAAAGCTGAATCTTAGTGTGCACTAGACTATGTATGTGACTGTTTGGTGTATTTATTTACCAACTTAAACAATTATTGAAGATATATCTTTGTAGTACAAGTGATTAAGTCTGGCTTTGCTCGTATGCGGATTGATATATCTCCTATAGTTGTATTTATACTCGGCTGCCAAAGAACACAGCCTGATATTTAAAGCCTAAAACTTACCACAATAATAGAGATATGATACTATTTTTTTTTAATCATACTGGTAGTCGTAGATATAAACGATTTCAAACAGACGAACTCTTTAGTTTTATTATATTTCGTCCAAAGCAAAACTTTAGAATAAAACCCACATATTTCCGAGCATGACGGTATTCTGGCGAAATACAAAGCATATTCAAAACTAAGGCGGAAACGTATTCCCGACATACTTAAATCCGCGCCGAAAAAAATTCATTCTTGTATAGCGGCTGATAACTGTGTAGATACATAATAACATACCCCATCTTTCCCCTTTGTTACTGAATATTATATCGTATTAAAAGTTGACACATTTTTGGGAATGACTTTGCCCGCGGCTGTGAGGCTTCTCGCTGCATAATGGGGACTATGTATGTATGTACCACGCTCTTTGTTACCGTAATCTTCTGGCCGCCTTCATCCCAGGCTTACCTGAGGTAGGTACACGTTTGTTGTAAGTATGTTACAGAATAATAAATAAACTTGTGATTTTACGTCCATTTACATTACAGCGCGTATTAGTCTAACGTTCACCCAGTTGGAAGATTTTTTATATGGAATGGAGATATGTGAGAGCGAACTGTTGCTGACTTTAGTTGCTCGTATGCCTAACCTTTCAGAAGTATAAGCGCCAACTCACATACGTATGTTTTTGTTATGCTTTATTATAAAATAAGATAAAAACAAAACAAGAACTCCTTAAATAATAACGTATTCTAGAATTAGGTGTCTCTTATGTAGGCAATGCCTTTCTTGGTCGCCTTGCCATATACTGGGTATATCAAGACTGCTACCGAAAACGAAGCCGGGTGGTAGTTTTAGTGACTACAAACACAATGCAATTAAAAATTCGCAAAGATACGCGTCAATTTTTTTTAATAAATTTCTTCATTTTTGGGTGGTAAATCCATAGTTTTTTGCCAAAATAATAATTTAAACGCTTTTATAGCTTAGAGGCTTTATAAATAAAAGGGTATATACCAATATTTAGGGAAAAAATGTATTAACCACCCAAATACGACCAAATGAAAAAAAAAAAAAAACAAAAAAGAACATCGCTTTTTTTTCAACATTTTCTGTTGCATTGTGTTTGAAGTCGCTTATACGACCACCCAGCTTGTTTTCGGTAACAGTCTTGATATACCCTGTATGTATATCAATACGACAATATATATTAAATGAAATATATAAATTATAATGTTTAAACATAGTTCGTTAATTATTCTTTAAAATGTAGCATTTAACTACCGGCGCAAGTGAGCGGAGCAAGACTTCAATTGGAGACTTATTGGAATCTTAAAACCTGCTTTTACTATTTTTTTGACTCTTTGCTGCCGACTTAACTGGCTCTCTTGTTTAAATGAAAGTACGTTAAAGCGTGTAGTTGAACGTTATTAAATAGTAAATTCTGTGACGTTGATTTATTAAACATCTGGTGTTAAAAAAAGTTTTATAAGTGGTACGTAGAGCAACGCTGGTGTCAGTTATGACTCAATATGAATCGTCCCGGGTGGTTTCACTGCTTCACAGGAGATCGTCATGAAGTGACAACTTAGCTGTCGTGTGTCTTTCGATGAGTGAGATTCCCGGATAACTAATATAAGGTTCTGCTCCCATTCTTTTTCCGTCCCGCTGCCATCCCGATTGGATGGGCTGACGACACTAAATTACATATCCACTTTTTGGGTGGCCTTCTCGACTCAAAACCTTTTATGTGCCATCAGCCATAATATTTTGCATACTACAAAATAATATTCTAAGCCCGCAAATGGTTGAATCTGTTTTAAATGTAGTCTTCGAGTCCAATTCTAATTTAGTTAAATGGCTTTTAAACAAATAAAGTAATGTAACATACTAACAATTCAAGTACCCGCGTAAGTTTTGCACCGAAGCATCTGTCCAACGGTCGTTCGTTCAATAATGTCTTCCATTTTCTTCCGTAATTCCTTTTATGCACATTTGCACACCGGACAGTTAACGTGCTAAGTGCGGAAAACTCCGGCAGGATACAATGTGCTTGGATTTTCTTTTTATATTGGTTCGATAAAGTGAAAAATTGCACCTGATGGTATGTAAAGTGGAGAGACAGAGAATTCATATGGATTGTACAGTCGACAGAATATAATGGGTTTTTTGCATGGTGGACATTGTCCATGCAAATAATAGTAGTGTGTTTAACTATGATCTAAATTATTTTCATTATTTTGTGTACAAACTTAAATACCATTAGGATAAATCGTTTCTGTCAATCCAGTATTAAACTATAAAGTAGCTTACATGTAACAGATTTAAATGTAAAAGCGGAAAGTAGTACGTTCAGAATCAGCTACTGAACCGAGATCAACATTTTTTTTGGTAGGTATTTTTTTTTCAAAATAATTAGTCAAGGTCAAGTAAATTACAGACACTCTTTCATTTAGTACTTCCGAACAAACGAAATTGAAATGTAACTCTAGAACATAAGATCATTTTTAAATGAATCACAAAACGAATACTCTAATAAAATAATTGTTTATTGCACTTAAATGAAACAAGTTAAATTGTAACAAAATCACAATGAAAGAAACAACAAGTATTTCTATATATCTATCTTCTACGCGGAAGGTTAAAATGATGATTAAATTCGGTTTGTAATTTTGCTACAATGTATGCGGAATCCCGGTGGTCGGATATCCCGTTATTGCAATCCCTAAATGGGCACCGACTATGTGAAAAAAATCTAGTCGTGCACCGTTGCAGTTATCTGTGTTTACTTGTGTTTAAGGCTCAGTTGCACCAAGTAACTTGCCAATACCTTTGCCTATGAAAATGTCATCGCCATACATTTTAGATGTATTTGACCTTGCGAATGGATGGAATTGACAGTTTCAAGGGCAAAGGTATTGGCAAAGTTAGTTTGTGCAATTGAGCCTAAGTGTTATGTAGGTATTTCGATAACTTTCGCGCGCGATGTCTTTTCGGTATTCGAATATTGAATACACTGAAATGGTGAAAACTTTGGCACTGTGTGGTGATAATGTATCATTGGCATGCAGGTCATTTAACAACAGGCACGGCACCAGTGTAGTGTCCGACAGTATCTCGATGTGCAAATGGCCTCCTAGGTCACCTGACTTGACGCCTCTTGACTTTTTTTTGTGGGGACATATTAAATCTCTGTATACTCAGTGAAAGTACTAATGTGGAGGAACTAAAAAGTAGAATAGTGGTAGCCTCTTAAAAGTGAAGAGTGACACTAAAGTTTTACATAAATTACGTGAACAATTACGCAAATGTGCATCAAAGTGTATCAAGGTGGTGGACATTTCGAACATATTATGTATTTTAAAAAGAAATCGCCGCATGAGTGCCATGTAACACGTAAGTTAATTTTGTTGTTTTTTTTTGTGTTGTGATTCCCAATCTAGTCTTCTGTTGTTAGATATTGTGTTGTCTTATTATCTTATTCATTAGTAATGCAAAATAAATGACGCCCATATCCTGCCCGCCTGTAGGAACTAAGTTTAGCGGAAGTGAAATTAATAATATTTAATAGCCGATTCATGCAAAATATTGTCTTGTGTTGGGCTTCGTACGCATTATATCTAGTAAGTAAAATATTTAGATTTTGTAGCTAAAACACAAATGTTATGCTCACAGAGTAAATTAATAATAATTTGTTTACCAAACCACCCGGTAATCAGTTACGTACGTAATTTGTATTTCGTTTATTGTCGGCCGTTTCTGCCGGCGCGGCGCTGCGTTCGGCGTCAGGTGCTCGTGTGAATGGGCCTTGTGTACATGTGTGCGTGTCCGCAAGTGTTTGTAGTACACTCTTATTTGTAACTCGTAAGGTGACCATGTTAAGTGCCTGCATTTGGTATAAACTAATTCATAAATAAAAGATTTTGTAATTATGGTAGTACGATTTCAAAGCATAAACTATGATTGCAATAATATTTTAAAGTTGGGGTGTCTGAGGTTGTGAATTATCCTGTTACACGTTTGTATAATGTAAAGCAGAAGGAGGAGGAGCGTTGTGGGAACATCTTACCGTCTCTTTCACACGTGCATACTCAGGGCCCCCGTAAGGGCTACTGGCACCTGTGTGCGAAAAAATTTTTGGCGCCCCTTAAGGCATTTTGAATTATCTTTTTTTTATGGTAGGTAGAGTGCTTGAAATAAAGCAAAGAACTGAACTTTAAAGTCATATGTATTTGTAGATTATAATATCCAAAATGAAGTAATAATAATGAATTCTTGTTGACACTCATTTTAAAGCATTTACAATGGGGCACAGACACGTTGTTCATAATTACAAGAAAATAACCCAAAACTAAAAATCACATTTTTTTTAGGAACAAATAACAGAAATATTGCCTCATGTCTACATGTTACTCATGTATACGTGTTATTGAGAAAGCGCAGTACCTAAAATTAGTTTGTTCATAATCGTGAGTAGAGTCGATTCCACTAATAAAAATAGGGGTCCAATTTGAATCAAATAATATTCGTAATTCTTTTATAATCAAAATAAGGTTAACGTGTCAGGTTTTGCGCTTTTTTTCATTACACACGTAAATAAGTATCACTCCTAATCTATACTAAATATGCAGATACTTTAATAACAAATACCTAGGTATACTTCATTATAAAATCAAAAAAGATATCTAGGTACAATAGAGAAATAAAAATAATAGCTGTTGTAGTAGAGTCATACTACAATACGCTGCTACTGTAGCGTCAATTTTCCGAGACTATGCTTTTGCAAATTCGTTAATTAATCGCCTATGAATTTATACCATCAAAAAATTTCTTGTTCAATGGCTAATATTGCTAGCCCAGACAATCTTTCTTGAAGCGTTGTTGACCTTAAATAATTTTTAACTTTGCAAATATCGGTCGCCAGAAGCTACAGATACAGGAAATGTCAGAAGAATTCTTAGTGAAATGCATACATTTGAAAGGGTGGATGTTAAATTGTTTTCAAATATATATATTGTAAAATACAAAGGGTCAGGGTGAGTATCTTCAGGTAATGAAAAAACTCTAAAGGTTATTCTCATATATCTTCTATACACTGACATCGACATCGACCGGTTACGATTTTATTATATGAATTGATTATTTTTGTTTTTTTTTTTTTTGTTGTCCGAAGAATAGGGGAGGATACGATAACTTGAAGTCTGGTTACCTGCTCTTCTACCGGGGGGGACGACCAACAGTCCCGAGGAGGTGTCGGATTTCTTGTCCACAGGTTTCGTGTCATCAACAACATCGTATCCATCAGTAGTATTGATTCGCCAGTTCTAGCTCAAGACTTACAGCTAAACAGTCAAAACTGCATGACCCGAAACTAAAAAAAAAAAAAAAAAAAAAAAAAAAAAAAAAAAAAAAAAAAAGTTTGGTGTCAAATTGGGGGTTTTCGAGGTCGTCCGATCGATCTGTGCTATCCATTTCTTCTAACTGTAACCGTTACCTTTTTAGCTATTTATTTCACCAGGTCCACTACCCCTAATTAATTAGCTAATGTTTTTAAGGTGATTACGTTAAATATCTCCTCGACTTCGCTCTTAATTACGGTCACTTAATGTATCATCACTCGATGCTAATCACCCTATTCTCATCAATAACAACACTTTGTTTAAATAGTTCATGTTTTATTCATTCAAAAAATTGATTTGAACATCAATATGCAATATCATATCATTTTTAAACGTACCATATTAAAATTATTTAAAAATCACTTAATGATTTCCCGTTAAACTTATACAATATGTACAATATACAGTACTCTCCACAGACTGAAGTCCAATCATTTTGTATTCTGCTACTACTACATTTCCATTGTTTTGAATTCCTATTCAAGAACATTCTGTGATAACCAGTAGGGGAACGACCATAAGAATCAAAATATTCTCCAACACCGCAACTATCTATGTGTATACCTATCCAGTGAGATCCTGGCTTTGTGTCCGGGTCCAAATTGCTTTAACATACATAGGAACTTGAACATTCATTGGTAATCTGTTTGCAGCGTATACATTATACTGTAGACTTGGATGATTTTTCCTAAACATTGTTGAATTTCATTGGTATTCATTGTTGCATTTAAGTTCCATATGACTGAATACTTCGTAGGATAACAGGTGAGTGAAAAGATCATGATATGATACATATATTTAAGAGTGAAATAAGGTGCAAATAAAACGGTGAGTATATTGTTACAGTAAATTTTATTTTGATCATAAACTTAGTACTAAGTAATACAGAATTCATTATTCTAGTCTTAGCTGCTGTAGTCAACAGTAACATTACGATTTTTATCTATTTCGATAACGTTATCAAACTCAGCATATACAACACAGTTTATAGTTTGAGTAAGTGTGGATCAAAACGAACTTCTAATCTTACGCTACCATGCTTTATAAGATTCCAATGACTCGATGAATTGGCTGATAAATCAGGAGTAAGATCAAAAGCTAACAGACAATAACCATTGGAGTATTTATCACGAGTATCCCATTACCTTCATTTAGAAAATGTATTCCCGTTCCTGAGAATAAGGTATGATATGTTGTAGTAAACATTTTATTCTCAAACGATGGTTGCAAAGCTTTTGAGGGTATTTGATGACCATCTATGTACAAACAAAATGAATTCATATCATAGTTTTCAAAGTTAAGTGGATTTTTAGTGAGACTACCATTGAACGCTGCATTATTAACAAACCCAACTATACATCTTTTAGGTACTTGTCCTAGAAAAATATTATCAAGCGTTTTTCCCAAATCTTGTAGATACTTTAGCGTGGGGTCACTATAAACTAAGATAAAATATCAATTGTAATGTGTATATATTTTTTTTTATTTACTATTATTTTAGAGTATCTCCAATAATTAAATGTAGTGTTGTAAATAAAAACCTAATTAAGAAAATAAAATTGTATATACATATCGTGTTATTTAGTTTGTAAGTTAAATTTAAGAATAAATTGTAATATCTTCATTTTCCGTTGGTTACTATAATTCAATTTAGTTTAATAATTCACTGAACTATTAATACAAAATTTAAAAAAATAATAATTGTACATACATATTTCGTGTTATTTCGTTTGTAAGTTAAATTTAAAGAATAGGTTATATTTGATTATATGTCCTGACTGAAGAAAAACAAATAAAGTTGTGGTTTATATGAATGTTGTTATTTTATTGTTGAACGTCGCATATGTCACACGTTGACAACATGTATCATTTTATCCACCCTTTTACTGCATAATTGCAGGACTAGTGGATGTGGAAAATCTCAGTTTGTAACAAATTTCATTAAATACAAGAGTGAAGTATGCAACATAGATTTTGCTCAAATAACTTGGTGTTTTGATGAAATGCAACCTCTATATAACTTAAATAATGTAAACTACTTTCAAGGTTACCAGATCTAAACATGTTTGATGGTAAAGAGCCCAATCTAATCATAATAGATGATCTCATGAGGGAATCTGATGGACGCATTGTTGACATATTTACAAAAGGTAGTCATCATAGAAATTTAAGCGTTTTCTAACATAACACAAAATTTATTTCATCAAGGAAAAGGACAGAGGGATATTTCTTTAAATTCGATTATATTATTTATTTTAAAAATCCTCGGGATAAAACACAAATTCGATATTTAGCACGTCAAGTTTCACCAGAAAATACGAAATTCATCGAAGAAGCGTACAGAGATTCCACTAAGGATGCTCATGGATATTTGATGGTAATCTTAAACAATACTAATGATCAGTGTCGTATTAAAACAAGGGTATTTCCTAATGATGGATTTTGTTATATTTACATACCGAAGAAGGGGTTTAAATACGACAAGAATCAAAAAATGTCTGTCATTTACCAATAATGCAGGGAAGCTTGAAGACACATAAAGATTTACTCTCTGCATTACATACTTTAAAACCAAAATATCAAAAAGCCCTATTAAAATCATGTGATGAAGATGAAATAAATTGTATTTGTGAGTGTATTCATAATATTTTACAAGGTAAAGTTCCATTAAATGAAAAGGAAAAAAAAAATCTGAAAAAGTATAGAACTTTGCTTCGTAAACTCGTACATAAAACTACAAATAAAGTGAGAAAAAATATAATAATCCAAAAAAGGTGGTGCCTTTCTACCTATTATATGGGTTCTATACTGAGTGGATTAATAAGCGGTATTGTTTAAAATGGAACATGCTAAGAGAATGGTACTTGTTGAACCGAGTTTGATAGATTAAACTAAATCAAAGAGATTCTTTGGATAATCCAAAATCGAGACTAGATGTCGAAATGCAAAATATTTTAAAAAGCAAAGAAGATGATAGAAAGAAGTGTATTTGTACTTACAAGTTTTACAGCGATATTTACACTTTACCGGGGAAGATCGCCAACCTTATGAACTACCAATAATAACTTCACCTAATTCGTCTGAAACAATTATTAAAAAAGAACGTGACGATAAAAATATTGAAACAAATATTCAAGGATCAGTTGTTAATCAGATATCAAACGAAGAAGATACTCACCAAGAGAGCA
>WUWR02000063.1:0-123354 GCA_009982885.2 Hyles vespertilio | reverse complement strand
TCTAAATTGATAGTCGGAATTAAAAAAAATAGCGGTATTTTATAAAATGTATCAGCACCCGGGCGGAGCCGGGCCGGACCGCTAGTATAATATAAAAACAAAATGATTGTTCCAATGTTTCATACTTCATTACTATAATTATTTCACCGAACCTAACAATATCATACCCAGATTGGTATGTGTCCAATCAAAATAATTATGGAATACTGTTCTTAGTATCCGTCGAATAAATGGTAAGATAATTAATTATATTCGATGTACACGTTTATTTAGGTGTATTTTCAATATTGTTTTATAAAAACGCATGAATATAGGTCCAAGTGTATGATTTGACTGCATACATAGAAGGGATTTAATATAATATCTTATATTTATTAAGTATTTAAATCCCTATTGTACACATTCAAAAAAAAATACAATATACAGAAACGAAAATTAAATATTTTAATATCACAATTAAAATTGATAGGATTTTGTGTCAAAATATTATACACCAAACAATATGCATTGTATGTCACGATATATCTTATGGATAATTTTGTAGTGGATATATTTCTTTTTGCATTAGTTTCTTTGAAAAAAAAATATTAATATGATCTGACTCATATTTGACAATTATCAACGAATTGTATAGTAGGCTTCAATCGTCTTATGGTTTGCTATAAAAAATCAACCATCCTTTAAAAATAACTATTGACAGCCAGCCGCCATAATGATGAAATTATAAATGACGTCACTAATTTGCTAATTCTGTTTTTTGAGCACAAATAACTAGATAATTGTTTAAAAATATATTATTATCGAATGCAAATTTAATTATTAATTGCGTTACTATTCTTACAATTACGAATGAATTCAAGATTAAAAATCTGGTCAGAAATTTCAATATATTAATCGTAAACTGATGAAAGGAACGTTATACGCACATATAAAAAACGGTTTTTTTTTGGCATAACAATTTAGGCTGGAATTTAAATAGATACCACTTTATACTAAAACCATAATGTAAACATTCCATTATGATTTTTATCAAAACTGTGGGCGCGTGGCATCAGCTTTTTAACCGCGAGAAAAAACAATAGAGCCATATCTCACACGTATCGTTTTCACCCGCCACCGATCAATGTAAGCCCCGCGATAATTGAATCGGGAGGGTCCGACTGACCCCGGGCGACACACTTCATGTAACATTTGATTTTGTGTTGCTATTGTCCTTGGCTTCCATAATTCCCGCAGGCATGAGAACTATTGCTAATTTTTATAATAAAGTTACATACCAACGAGAAATAATAGTCACCACTAGTGAAAAAAGCACTTGGAGTTCATAGTTAGGTCATCAGCCTTTTGAAATGAATGGGGAAAGAAAGTAGAAAGTGGCTAGGCTGCAACGATTCTTGAACCTTCGGGAGTTTCACTGGGCGGAAGAGGGTATGTATGTATGCTGTTAATACATACATACATATGTACTTAAGCTCACGGGTTATTCGCAAAGGAGTAGGACATCCACGTTTCGCCTTGTCTGTTCCGTCCCTGGCTGATAATTAATAAAAGTAACAAAATTACTTTACGACCCGGAACTGAAACCTACACGTCAGCTTTAACCTACCGTAGGATGACCATTCTACTGACAGAGTAATAGCAAAGCTATATAAAAGATCGCTAACAGCGATAAGACAGGCAGTTGTTACACTTTTTCAAAAATGTAAATTGTATTCTTTTAATATATGGTGAACGTTGTCTTCTTTATGTATCCTTCTATGACCCTAAGAAGTTTCATCTAGTTTTTTATATTTAATATGCATAACTTTAAATCTTACTTATTATTAGGCAATAGTCTCAACTGGCTAACTGTTACAAACTTACTTTACTACCGCTAACGTAATATCAAGATGAGCTGAATAGTTATTTAAGTTACTTTGTGTGATATCTTGCGCATCTCTTGCAAACGTTGCTCTAATTGACTTGCCTTAAGGTACATGAGCAAGCTTATTATTTTGTCATGACTACGGGATAGAGATAAAGCAAATGCTTAAAAACAATTAGTCTTGTGCTTTAGGTATTCAAATCTTCATATTTTGTATAACTTTTACAATGCAATTATTACGAAGACGACATATTGCTTTTATAAAGATAAATGTCTTTCTAACTGGGACACAACAGTGCATTGACATTGCTGTTGGCAGGGGAAATAAACGCGGTAGTACCTACTTAGGCAGTGTCTCACATAAGAGAGACCTACCACATGAAAACATCAATATTACTTTTATCAACCATAACCAATTTAGAACAGCACAATAATGCTAAGATAAGTGATTAAATGTATCATTTTTGCGATCTTAATTAATTTTTCGACATAAAACCAATCACAAGTATTACGGCCAATCCCTTTTATAACCAAGTGATTATCAATATAAAAAGAACAAACAAAAGTGAAACAATATCCACTAACACTCATGTCTGTAAAAAATAGGTTGTTGAGACCGTGTCATTCGTTTTGTAGGGTCGTTTTCACCCTTGTTATACCACCAAAACACTTGACACAAAAAGTGTAATGGAGTTTAGTAATGACCCCCTCCCGAAGGAGAGTAAATACAAACTGCGCGACCCGCTGTGAGATGGGACTTTTGTTTTCATCGTAGAAAACGACAACATGGTACTTTCACTTAGCTCTAGTATAGAGGGACGATTGATCAAGCATTTGATTAAATGAGACTCTTCAATACACATTTCGAACCATAGCAACATGACATGAAAACATATGACTAAGGGCATTGTTAAAAGCTTACAGCAGAGCAATTTAATGGTCATTAAGATACTATAAGTCTTAGATTTTTATCAATCAATTATTATCATAAATATTAAATGACCTGCTCTGATTTCAACTAAGCTACGACTCCTGTATCAATCTTCTCTGGCGAGAAGAGCCTTATGACTGAATCTAAATACTCGTATTGTATGACATTTTATGGGTTCAATAAATATTTTCATTTCATTTCACTTATAGACTTTAGATGGATCCAACATGTCCTAATGATGGTCCAGGGGCGAGACCTATGTTCAGCAATAGTATTTCTGTAGTGATGATATAATTGTGAGTACCAAGTCATAAACATTTCACACCAAGTGTTTTTCATTGCTCTTTCGTTTGTTTTAATTATCAATATAATGTATATTTTAGCTAATAAAAAATATAAAAAAATGAGAAGTTTCACATAAATGCTTCCAGTTACCGGTAAAAATAGCTCGACAATGAGAATAACATCTCTCATCCATTGGCTAGAACAATAAGTTCAGGCAATCCATTAAGACAATGGTTAATTTGAATCTCGTCATTGTATATTTCTTTAAGTAGTCTAAATTAAGCGCGCGGCAGGTGAATACGGTACAACAAATTCTGAGTACTTGAGAATAAACTACACTTGAGAGAGTTCACCCGAGAGTGAGCTAATGAAACGAAGTGAAAATCAAATTGGGGTCACAACGACCCGACAACGATCTTCGCATTCTCGATTAACTTGGTGGGAAAAACTTAACGAGCCTTTGTCGTATACAGCATAAAAATAAATCTCTTTACCGTATTTAACTCCTAGATTATTTAATTCTCAAAACTAAGCAATTTTACGCTGCAAAAGTCAACGCCCGGTTGCAGCCATATAAAATTTTGCGAGTTATTTGGCTAAGTGATCACATAACATTTACATGCCCTAATACATTTGAATGGTTCTATAGAAGAGAATCGTCATCAATCTTGATGGGGTGCGGCGCGAGCGCTCAGCGATAATGCGCTCAACATATGGCGTCACAGCAACGCTTCTGATGCTATGAGCCGTTCCGCTTGGCTGGCGACAAATGTGCCCGCGGTACCAGTGGGTCACTGCACCGACTGTGCTCCTTCAATGCTTCATAGATCGGATCTAGCTGGCCCAAACACTACACATAAGGACATTTTGTGACAAGTTCTTTTGTGCGACCCACTTAATGTTATACTGATCTGTAGGTACATTACTAATGTCTATCCATTTGCAAATTGATGATTACCCGCATACTTTGGACCACTTGTTACGAAGCTATTGAAAAATGCAGATCAGTTTCCAGATGGTTTCCAGTTAATATTGATCATAAAGCACCTTTGATAATGATACTAGATACAAAAGATTACTAAATTTAATACACATATATTAAACTACTTTTTCTGTATTTATTATATAATATATATATTTTTTTTATATATTATAGGGGGCAACGAGCATGCGGTTCAACTGATGGTAAGTGAACACCGCTGCCATGGACATCTGCAACACCATAGGGCATGGAGATGCGTAGCCGGCCTTTGAGGTGGGAATACGCTCGTTTTTTGAAGGTCGCCAGGTTGTATCTGTCCGGGAATGATGCCGCTGGCAACTGGTTCCACAGATTGTAGTACGTGGGAGAAAATGCCGGGAAAAACGTACTGTAGTAGATTTCCAACCTCCAAGGTGATGTGGGTGGTATTTGGAGGTCTGTCGTGTTGTACGGTGGCGGAACTCAGCAGCAGAGATAAGTCCGAACAATTCTTGAGAACACTCCCCGTGGTAAATGCGATAGAGAATGCAGAGCGAAGCTACATCTCTACGCAAAGCCAAAGGATCAAGCCGGTCGGAGAGAAACTGATCGTCAATGATTCGAGCAGCCCGACGTTGAATGCGGTCGAAAGGAAGAAGCTGGTACTGGGGTGCCCCTGCCCAAAGATGGGAGCAGTATTCCACGTGGGGCCAGACTTGCGCCTTATAAAGTTGCATACGTTGACCCGACGTGAAATATCGCCTCGATCTGTTGAGCACACCAAGCTTCTTTGAGGCCAATGACCGCGGAACTGAACGTCACTCGATATCTCGACACCAAGAATTCCGATACTGGCTGTGGCATTTAGAGGAGTGTCTTGAAATTGAGGTGATACGACGAAAGGCGATTTTTTGCGGTAAACGCGCAAACTGTGTTTTTGAGGCGTTAAATTCAACCAAGTTGTGTCGGCCCCAATCCGAGACTCTGGATAGTAAGGACTCGACTTCAGACCAAAGTTTGTTTCGGCACTCATTGACGTTTTAATTGCCATATTGTTGTATTTGATGAAGTAAGCAGACATATTTTTACAAATATACGGATTTCTAAATACAAATTTGCAGATGACATTCATAAAATTAGAAAAATACCTATTTTCAACTTGGCAATAACACAGTGCAGATTAACATAACTGACAGCGAGGAGTATTCCACGAGTAGAGGACACAGTCGCAGGGAGGTGCTAAGTACCGCCGCGCCACATGTCCCGCTCGTCGCGCTAATCTCCAGGATTTGCCATCCAATGTCCCTCGCCAGCCGTCCCTTTCACTCTAAGCGGATCAACATACGTCCATTTCACTCGGCTCATGAATATTATTGCTCTATGGGATTTTGAAAATATGGAGCCGTTTAGTGAAAGCTGTACATTGTATCCATCCAGCGGAATTATTCATACGCGACCCGTTGCATTTATCACATAATGGTATTAGCCATGAGACCGTATAAATCGCTCGATTTGCGACTTTATGGGCCCAACACTTACTTGAATGAGCACACTGACAAACAATTTTCATTTAGATGTTTTAAAGTAATTATATTTCTGGCTGTTGCACACCGTTCGAGGAAGAAGAATAATTGATTTTTAGTCTTGTAAATCTGGGAAAAGCTACCGTAAGTAATGTATGAAACGTTCCAAAAAAATAATGTTCTAAGATTCGTTAAGAGGTTTTCATGTGTTTGCTAATTCTCAGTGTAGGCAATAGAGTGTCGCCTGAAAGAATGTGCATGATGAGCCGTCCAGATGTTTTTATTTTAATTAAACTATGTGTCGACATTCGTTGGACATTTTACTCTATAAAAATAAATCGGTAAGTCAATGCTCTTAAGTACGTGTATAATAATGATCGCATGGTGCTGTCAGCGCGCCATGCGGCTACACTCCACATGGTGACTTTTGGCTACCAACCTCATTACAAACTCAATTTATCAACTGTAACACCTTAATGTGAAGACTGTAAGGTTGAATTTTCAATAGCACGTTATTTAAAGATGCAAAATAGAGTTTGTTTAGCACGAACGAATGCAATGTGGGGACTCCTGCTTGTCATGATTCCCGTCGTTAACCCTAAAATCACTCTATTCTATCAACCGGACGAGCCGACAGGTAACTTTTGTTGTATTATAAAGCCGTGCATTACAGTTCGATTGTTGGCACAAATGTTGGGTATTACAAAGCGTTTTGTGTTTGCCTACGATTATTTCAAGTTGTGATTCTTAGAGTTTTCTGTTCAATTATAATAGTAGAGCCATTTGATTGTTGTTCTATTTTTTTATAGATATTTTTTAATGTTGTTCTAGGTATTGAATCGTTAATAGGATCACATTGATAGTTATTGATATATTATTACTATATTTATTTGCAATATTTTTGATATATATTTAGGCATTAGTAAAGACTTATGGGAAAGAATAAAAGCATTATTACATAGCAGCTGAACCGAAGACAGTAGGGCCGTATATAAAAAATCCATATAATTATTTATTCAAAACGTTTACGTTTACACAATTTAGTTTAAACAAAAATACGGCAACAAGCGAATGAATAAAATATAAATTTTGCTTTCTTTCCTTATGAAGCCGTCTGGAGGTATTGACTTTTCAGATAAACAAGAAAACGTGAAAATATTTCTTTACGTTAAGTCAATAGAGGTTTTGAGGCATTGCCCTCGAGCTTGTAGCAGGAGGCAGAGGGCGCAGGCTCGAGCGCCGTGCCTGGGGACGGGTACTCTTCTTGATTACAGACACCCTCCAACCCTCCCCCCTGCCCCCTCCACCCTGCCGCCTACCCCGCACCCCGCCGCCCCGATATTACTCCGCCCTGTTGCAATACACATAAGCCTACGCAATGACAGCCACGTATAACTGTCACTAAGTTAGATTATAATGGCGTTGAATAGAGCTTTTATGGTAAATGTATTGTTTTAAATGAATAGAATAGTGTATGAAGGAATTTAGTTGAATCCATGGCTATGATAATACGAGCGTAGGAACAAAAAACAATTAAGCCTACTAATCATACATAAGAAAACGACATGATGCTCCACCTAGGCCACTGCTAACGTCGAATTTGAAAAATGATTAGCCAATATTTTGGACTTTGAGTTAAAAGTGTACAGCTAAAATCCCTAAGCAGTCTGAAATCCCGAAATCATATGTTGTGGATAGCGAGCGTGTCTGTAAAGTCCTCCCTTAAGGTCGGAGCGCAGGTGGTAAGACTGCCGTGATTGTGAGCATCAAACATGCACGAGTCCCGCCCCGCACGCTCGTAAAAATGCATATTGAAGCAGAAGGCCCCCGCTTTTAATACAACGCAGTAATGAGCAGCCGAGGTCGGCTATCTCCTTAATTTTCTCTTTACCGGCCCATTCAGGTAACTTGTTGGTCTTATTAATTGGTACGGGAAGTCAGGAAGTAAACTCAGTTTAGATTAGCAAGGGGATGACGACAATCGTGACTCGGTTTCAGAGAAAAAAGCAATTATTTGAAAACGACCATTAATGTAGGATTCTATGACATGGATTTGTGAATATGATATCGCTACCTTTAGAGGTTTTTTCGGAAGTAATTTAATAATCAATAATATAATCCATTTGTATAGATGTGGTTATATTACTAACGCTGTAACGCAATACTTGGCTCCCTGGTGGAGAATGATAAAAATAATTTCACACAGATAATATGAACTGAATAAGTAAAATTATAGTTCACGTAATACTTACTTCCTCCTAGCATATGTCAGTAAATAAATGAGAATTATTTTTTTCACTGCTACATTGTTTATTATCATCTTTGTTTATAGTCCTGCTTTTAGTTGTTTAATGTAGATGGGTCCACACATAACAAGGTGAACAATATAAATTTATCTGATTTTTTTGTAGGTATACTTAAGTACTTATTGTGTCATCTGTTGGTAGATCGTGTAAAATGTTTGTATAAAATAAATAAAAATTATATTATGGTGCAATTTTATATGATCAAACCCCAGTGGCAAAGTCTTCCAAGACATACGTCAAATTAAAGCAACAAGGAATTAAGCGAGATAAATCAGATAATCAGATAATGCTATGGTATGTAAAGTCTAACAACCTGCACTAGGCCAGCGTGGTGGACTATATAGCCTATCCCACTCGCAATCGAACCTCGGTTGTAGAGGAGGCCTGTGCTCTGCAGTGGGACATATACAGGGTATATCAAGAGCGCTACCGAAAACGAAGCTGGGTGGTAGTTTTAGTGACACCAGACACAATGCAACAAAATTTTGGCCAAAAATTGTGAACGAATTTTGTTTGTAATTTTTTTCTATTGTTTTATTAGGGTGGTAATACATAGTTTTTTCTTAAAGAATAGTGTACAACCCTTTTATTTTTAGAGATGCTATGGTACGCAAGGCTTTAAATTATTATTTTAAACAAAAACTATGGATTTACCACCCAAACTCGATGATATCTAAAAAATAATTTAAAAAAAATTGTCGCGTGTCTTTGCGAAATTTTAGTACATTGTGTTTGTATTCACTAAAACTACCACCCGCTTCGTTTTCGGTAGCAGGTTTGATATACCCGTATAGGCTGATACAAAATCATATAGATAAAAATCTAATACCAATGATTAATCTGAAACCCCTATGAAAATATACGGAGTGACTTACGAGTTTATTTCCCTTGTAAAGTACGATCAATAGAAGTCAAAAAACCTCATAATTATCGCGGACCCATCACTCCCCTATGGTCCGCCCTACACCGCGCCCACATGTTTTCATACGAAATTGTTTAGGGAAATACACTGGTGTAGTTAATATTCATTCATAGTTATAATTACTACATATCAAAACACTATCATGATCAAAAGACGTAAAACATTCAGAACAAGGTTATGCTTTTTGGTATGTGTAACATTCATATTGTAAAAATATTGAACCATTGCGATGAATTGTACAAAAAGCACCGATAATTTATAATTGTCAGTGAATAATAAATTGTACTATTTTTCATCTCGATTGTTTTAAAATAAAAAGCGTTTTATTCTATCATTAATTGTAAAATTAGCTATACCCGCTTAGTGATTCTTAAAATAATATTTTACTAGCTTATTATTGAATATTTAGAGACAAACAAATGTTTAATTGAACACAAACTATTTTTTATTACTGAAAGAAGAGAGTGCTAAATACTATAATTTCTACTACCATACCCAAACGTTTAAAAATGTTTATTTGAGTTTATAGTAGTCTTTCAACATATTTAATACCCGTTATTATAATATTATAAAGAACGCGTACAACCCTAATTCAAATTGAACAGTCGGTATTTTCTCTGATTGATTAAAACGCTAACAAAGGGCTAAAGATGATCATTGGGAGCTTTGTACAGAGAAGCCCTTTATGTTCAAGTAATCAAAGAAACCCTCTTTGAAAAATCACCCACAAAATTATAATTTTTCTCAATGCTCACCCTTCATATTATTTAAGATAAATAAGAGATTCGTATGAGCAAGTAAAGATGTATTACTTTATTACTTAAGCCTTGATAATGTTATTATATTCGTTTCACGTGTTTATAAATATTAAATGAAAGTATAAATATAATTAAATTTCATAATAGTTTTTTAACACTCTAATTATTGAAATAAAACAATTATTTACGAATTTTATCGCATATTGGAATATTTTTTTTACCTTGCCTACGTTTCGATCGCTTTATACATATTCGTAGTCACGGTACGGACTCATTATATCTCTAAAATGTTCTACACTTATTTTGGATATACAGAGTGTCCCAAAACTCGACGATAACTACTCTAATAGGAGATAGACCAAACTATTACAACACAGCACCAAAAATAGAATAGTCCTATACCGATGGCATTCAGGAAACAGCCATATTAATATACATTAAAAACATCTACTTTTACCAATACTTTATTGTATTCTGACAAGAGAATTCCATAATTAATTATTATAAAAGACGTGATCGTTTGGGTCTATCTCCAGTTACTGATTTATCAACCTAGTTCAGGCCATCCTGTATACATAATTAAAATTGCTAACAATGTGAAACATGCCTTTATGTAATATGTAGTATTTCTAATTTAATAATCATTGTCTAAAATTGACAACACGGTATATGCCTATTTTTATTTAGCCTATGATAATATTTTCACTATTACCAATTGCTGCAATTGATTTATACGTAAAATAATAATATCAATTGATAACATCGTTTATTTTGTAGTCATTATAAAAAATTAAAGGGAAAATAGAACATAGAAGAAATTCATAAGAAAACACAAAAAAGTAGGTAGTTCGTAAGGCGGCTTAGCAGTTTCTTCTGACAGCCACAATACGTTATACATTCAATAGTTAAATGAAGGCTTAAGAAATTCATACACACACTCTAATATGGTTTTATTACGTAATAAAAAACGATATTATTCATATAAAAAACTCCTGAGATAAACGCACAGTAGCTTAAAAAATCAATAACAAATTTATCGTTGAAAGGAAATACTTATGCGAAAAGTGAAACGTTCTGGACACGTTGGAGAGAGGCTCTGTATTTTGCCGACGGATTTCCATACAAATCTTATTATTACTTACGCAATATGACGTATTGTTGTGATATATTAATATACTGCCGACAGATGTTTGTGTAGGAACTTTGGTCATAAGAGGAGATTATATTTTAATACATGTTTTATTTTATCTATGTGTTCTGTCTTATTGTAGTTGATGTTTGGTATATTTCAGATAACTACAAACTCTAAACACCGGTCATTAGTAGTAAATACTACAACCAGCTAAATTTATCACCACGCCATTTTATTCCTCTCTCTTGCCCTACTCCAACATTGGCAAAATCATCGAATGCTGATGGAAAATACAACATTCCAATACTTAAAATTCAAAAACATTTTATTGTGGAACATAGGTATAAATGGTGTTACATAATTTTAGTTTGAGCAGCTATGACCCGCCTTACTGGCATACAATAATGGATGATCAATGGAGCCATACAACTTTAAAAGAAGTAGAAGAAGATAAGAGGAGTTTCATAATTCATATTATAGCTGCATTAAACTGATTCTCGCATGTTTTTTTTTTGAGTACGGCAGGAACTTGAGTTTGATAGCTCGATAGATTGACCCATCACTTACCACTGTGACACCACTGATTAAGGACAATTAGTTTTATAAGCAACATTGAAAAGGAAGATCGCTCCATGTTAAGTGATGACTGCTTAAAGTTGCGTCATGCATGCAATCCGGTTAAATTTAATAAATTTATTTAATTTCCAACAAGTTTCACAATACTTATACGAGTATTAATTAAGTCCCCTGACTTCTGTGCTAGGTATAAACCTGTGTTTACAGAAATCAGTGTCCTCTTCCTTTACATTACTTTAAAAGAATTATACTTACATGTAAATAAAAAACAATAATGGACTAAAATACGTAATGTTTATTCTTTTTGTAAAATCTGTATCTATCATAACAAAATGAGTTTAATTTTAAATGTACATTAAAGGATACAGTCAACAAATGTGTTTTTGTCATGTCATTTCATCAGTCCTCCCAACCTCCCTATTTTAAATTACAACACAAGAATCTATATGTAAAATATAATTATCATTCATATAGTTTTATCTATATGGATACCATTAAATTAATTTATACAAAATACTACACGGAGCAAATGTAGGTAATGGGGCTCACGATGTGGTCGGAAAAAATATAGTATGTATAATCTTATATGTTTGTCATATAAATATAGTCATTTCCTATTTATCTAGGTGTTTGCAATCTGTCATAACATGATAATTATTCTTATGCAATTATTTTCTCATTTACGTACAGAAAAAAAAAGATGTTGTATTTACTCTTAATGGTAATTACGCACGAGTTCTTCGTAATTTGTCTTTTCTGTTGAAGACATCTAAAACTATCGAATTGTAGCTAAACAATTCACAATAAAAAAAACATTGATAAAATTTAACTATACTTCAAAAGTACACTTAATCAAGAAATAATCTGTTGAGTTTATAAAGATATACATTACGGTTGCTTAAAATATGTCAAAATAACAATCCGAAAAGAGGATGTGTGAAATAACTGTATATGTATATGAATAACTAATGTATACAACTAGTTAGGTACGGATATTTATAAACATGGACCAGTTCGTACAGCTCTAATAAAGCGAAGCTCTCATTCGACCTGCTAAACCTAAATCTTTTTTTTTGCTATCACGTACTTATATTTATTTATTTTAATTATGCACTTCATTAAATTTTAATCGTGGTAGTACATGAAAGAAATAATCTTTGTTATAAAAAATGAGCATAATGTGGACTACCGTAATTATTATTATTATTTGTAAGTTTTACACCTATACTGTCTAATTGTTATTTTCATACAAAAAAAATGCCTTGCAACTAATATTACACAAAAATATGCGATTTACATGTTGTTTTTATACCATAATAAAAATTTGAAATCATCAGAGCTATTATAAAGTGGCACAATAATACAGAGGAGGCAAACATTGTTTTTGCTGCCCAGTGTAATGAGTGTAGAATAATGAGCATAATCCAAATATAAGTGAATTCATATGATGCAATTTCCGCAAAATTATATGTGTACACACCGTGTGAATGAAACTCGTTACAACCAAGAGTTTGATTCATACCGCTATCTTTTTATAGCATAGGTCCGCAAACGAGCCAATAGGTTCCTCATGGTAAGTGATAACTGCCGCCCATGAACATTCACACCTCTTGGACCATAGATATGTCGCCAGCCCATCAAATCCGGAGGAGAGCAGGAAGAAAAAAGATGTTTTTTATGTCAATGGACGGCGATAGGTCATTGTGGACATTATCTCTGACGTTGCCTGTGGTTGAAGATAGTGTTAATAATATACATACATATAATATGTTACTGTATTTTTTTAATTGCCTTGAATGGCGAGACTAGTAGTATTCGCCTGATAGTAAGCGATATGTCCGCTCATGGACAGTAGCAAAACCAAACAACACCATGAATTACAAAGCATGCTTGTCATTCCACTGCGCTCGCCATCCTGAGATATAAGATGTTAAGTCTCAACATGTCGAGTAGTTACTCTGGAGAATGAGTGGATGTAGAAATATTATTGGACATCCGGCAATCTAACTCACTGAACGAATCGCTTTCTAGTCTTTACGGTCAAAAGCCCTATAAGCTATAATATCAGGTGAGGCAGAGGTAACAGTAAGTCGAGGGGTGATAGTCCGACAGATGGTCGCCCCCCGCAGCGCGGATGATGAGTTCGAGCCCCAAACATACCATGACGGCCATAAACCCTGTAGTCTTTAATTGTTTCCAATGCTACGATAGCTACCAAAAAATATATCAAAATAATACTGATATAGGCTTGAAGTGCGTGGTGGCCTGTTGGTAAACGGACTAGACGCGACTGCCAACATGTTCACGGTGGTCGTGGGTTCGAATCCCAGGGCACACCTCTGACTTTTCGGAGTCATGTGTGTATTGATAGTCAATCGCCACGCACTAAAACGGTGAAGGAAAACATCGTGAGGAAACCTGCATACCATAGCGATTTCTAAAATTTCTATGGTATGTAAGTCCGCCAACCCGCACTAGGCCAGCGTGGTGGACTATATGACCTAACCACTCTCAATCGTACTCTCGATTGTAGAGGAGGCCCGTGCCCTGCAGTGGGACGTATATGGGCTGATACAGACAGATATAGGCTTGTGCTTAAAAACTTAAACAAAATATATTCATCATAATCAAAAAATATGATAGTTAAAGTTATAACTGCATGACTTAAAGATCCATAGTTTACGGGTTCATCTTAAACAGGTTGTTATTAAAACGATACAGTGACAACAATACAACCGTTTCGTAGGTTGTATCACAACTGACGGCTAGAAACAACGCAATCTAGGTAGAAAACCTACAGCCGGATATGTCGAAAACAAAACACTTGCGCGGGACCTACTATGATGTAATTTTTTAAATTACTAATGAAGTATTTTTACTGTGACCATAGGCTCACCTCCTATCACATCGTGAGACAAGCGAAATGTGGGCGTGCTGGTTGCTACCAGCTCCTCTGCCTACCCCTTCTGCGAAAAAGGCGTGAGGCGTATGAATTTAACTGTGATAAATTTCATTGTATTCTTTGCGAATATTAAAGGAACTGTCCGAATAGTAGTATAGTATCTTGCAACATGAGATAAATATTTCGTATTTTAAATGAAAGAGTGGGAGCGTACTGCATCTTACCATCTCTTTCACAACCGCACACAATAATGCATATTAAGGCTAGTGACGTCACTAGTTTTGTTTTGCGTGCCTTTTCTTTTATTCTCACAACACGATTTTAAACATTTCCAACTTATTTATGAGTAATAGTGAATGGATTTACGAAATTCTTTGCTTGCTATCGATACCTTTTGATAAATCCAATTAAGAAATTGAGTCAATTATTTTCTATTATAGTAATTGCTTTTCAGGACGATCATAATATTCTACCATCATTTTTTTCTTTTTATTGTGGTATTGTTAATGGGCGCGCATCAGGATGACTATAATTCAACTCGAATGAGCAGAGGCGTATACCTAGCTGAGTCTATGATTCTATGATCAACGTCATGCTACTATCCTATACCAAGCAGAAAGTCATAATTATATTTATATTGCATTAAACATATCGTAAAGTTTTTTTAACCAAGAAGATTAATTAACAACATTTCGTCACAGAGTATCAGAAAATAATGCAAACCTGACGCTGGAGATCGGTCCATTTCCGTTATTAAGGTAGTGCTGTAAAAGTTGACGATATTAAAAAAGCGTAAAATATGAATCCGGAGACTTACCGCGTCAAACCGGATGTGGCCGATTCGCCGCGCACGCGCCCGCACGTGACCACTTCCGGTCCTAATGCGATCACATAATAGGAGACATCGCCAAACTCTTCCCGTATTTAGTGGCAGCATTTTTTTAAACATCATACTCAGTTTTTCTCACGCAAATTAAATTAATTGTTGGAATTTCCCATGGTTTTATTATTTAGTTTTTTTGATGATGAACCTGACTTGTCAGTTTTATAAACAACTGAATTCTATTTTTGCTTATCGTGACGCCAGTTGATTCTAGATAAATCAAATATCGCAAACAAAAAAATACACACAAAGGAAAGAAATATGGATATAAAGTTTTACAACAAGCCGTCGGCTTATATTTGGAAAAACTTGGAACCAAGTAGGTACTTATGAAATATGTTTTTAGATTTTGGATTTTTTTAAACTGCACCCGATACAATACACAAAAATACTGTAATCTTTTAAGAAGAAAATCTCAAACGTCATAATGCGTCTAAGACCATAATAGTTCTGATCGGGTACCGACATTGAGAACTACTTCAGAAACCTCTGGTTGTCTAGGATATATTACAACCTGCCCCCAGCATTATGAGATCTTCGAAAGAATTTATAAAAATATTCTTTAAACAGTTAATAATATATAGGATATTAAAGACAAAATAATATGAACTACATTGATTTGAATACAGTATCCACCGTGTAAGGGTTATCTCGCCGATCAAAATTATGCCACTTTGGTCTAACACAGGCTAAACTGGATACCGGACAGACTTAAGTCACTAAGATGAGTTTTCCACCTTACTGGGCATTGGTTGCTACACGGACACATACTAAAACCCTACCAGCTTCTAGGTTTCCAAAAACTAACTCAACGAACGAAACGCAATAACAAGCTGATATTTCACGTCGCATTGTTTTTTTTTTTTTATTGCAAAGAATGGCGACACGAGCGTGCCGTTCGCCTGATGGTAAGCGAAATGGCCGCTCATGAACAGGAGCAAAACCACACACCTTAAATTACAAAGCAATGCTTGGCATTCCACTGCGCTCGCCATCCTGAGACTTAAAATGTTATATCTCAATATGTAGTAGTATATGCCCTTCAAACCGAATAACAACAGTGCATTTACACTGCTGTTCAGCGGGAGAAATAGACATTGCGGTGGTACCTAACCAGTCAGCCTCATACACACATACTGGGTATCTCAAGACTGTTACCGAAAACGAAGCCGGGTGGTAGTTTTAGTGACTACAAACACAATGCAACTGAAAATTTCGCAAAGAAACGCGACAATTATTTTTTATAATTTTTTAAATATCGTCATTTTTGAGTGGTAAATCCATAGTTTTTGCTAAAATAATAATTTAAACTCTTTTATATCTTAGAGTATTTATAAATAAAAGGGTATACACTATTATTTTAGAAAAAAAAAATATTTACCACCTAAATATGGCCATAGGAAAAAAATAACAAAAAACTTGTCGCTTTTTTTGCAACTTTTTCTGTTGCATTATGTTTTAAGTCGCTTAAACTACCACCCGGCTTCGTTTTCGGTAGCAGTCTTGATATACCCTGTATATGAAAGACTTACCCACCTGTATAATCTGAGACCATGATACCCCTCCAATCAAGCCGACCAGTTAGCACCGTAGCTTTAAAGATCTACAGCAAAGAATCATTACAAAACACTGCAACTTATACGTTTTGTTAACAAACTAATAATGTAAAACTCATATACGTTTAATTGCAGGGCACGAGCTTCCTCTACAATCCAGAATATGATTGTGAGTGATTAGGCCAATGGTCCACCAAACTGGCCTAGTGCGTGTTGGCGGACTTATACATAACATACTTATTCTTCCGAATCGCTAGGTTATGCAGGTTTCAATACAAAGTTTTCCTTTACCATTAGTTCGCGGTGATTAACTATCAACATACACATGACTCTGAAAAGTCAGAGGTGGTCGCTGAGATTTGAACCTACGACCGCTACCATAACGCACTTCAATAAATAAATAAGGCTTTAATCATTGAAACGTAATAGATCAATGAATTAATGCAAAGTTAGCTCACCTGATGTAACAATGAAACTAAAAGTGGAAATGTTTAATGTATAGTATACCATGCTATTGAAAAATATCCTTGAATAGCAACAACACTTTCCTTCCCGAAATCATCTACGTAATTATATCAGTTCTAACTAGTTCATTATTATGATAAATAATGGAATGCCATTAAAACAAAATTAAATTTCAATAATATATAATACAATAATACTTATCAAAAAATTCTAAGTGTTAACATCCGCTAGGTGTCCTAAAATGATTATGATTATTATTACATTTCTTCCTCCACAATAAAAGTGAACGTCTCAAAATGTGTTTCTTAGTATTCTGTATTGTCGAAAGTCTTAATTATACAAAGTAATTATATTATTATTCTAAAAACAGCTTAAATATTTTTTTTTAATATTCCACCTTTAATAGTTATATGTATTAATCTTTTAAGAAATTATTTATTATAAGCTGCCTGCCCTTTCTAATAAGAATGGTAATGTATCCATTTTGAGTAAAATAAATAATGGAAAATTATATGCATATTTGGGAAGATATCAATATAGTTCAATTAATGTTTGTTTACATGTCGTTTCAGAATATTGTATTTGTTATTATCAGAGCTTGGCCGTGAACGTGGCTTGAACGTGGCCTCTCACTGTAGGCCTCATTAAAAGGCTCAAAGTCACTCAACGAGCCATGGAGCGGGCTATGCTCGGTGTTTCCCTACGAGATCGAATCAGAAATGAGGAGATCCGTAAGAGAACCAAGGTTACCGACATAGCCCATAGGATTGGCAAGTTGAAGTGGCAGTGGGCCGGGCACATAGCTCGTAGAACCCTGGCCGTTGGGGCCGAAAGGTTCTTGAGTGGAGGCCACGTACAGGCAAGCGAAATATCGGACGCCAGCCTACAAGGTGGACGGACGATCTGGCTAAGGTTGCAGGAAGTCGCTGGATGCAGGCCGCTTCCAACAGGTCATTGTGGAGATCCTTGGGGGAGTCCTATGTTCAGCAGTGGACTTCCTGTGGCTGATATGATGATGATGATGATGATGATTATCAGAGCTTTGAGTCGCTTTGCGACGGTGGAATATTTTCATGAATTTTATTTTTCCTATTTGAAATGCTGTCGGATATAGGTCTACCAGAATCTCATGGCATAAAATTAAAAACAAACACAATGATTTTTATATGGCAATACCATCAGTCAACAGCTGTTTCAAAACTTGAGTTATGTCATTTGATGTGAATATTTTAAGATTTCCATCCTTTCTTAGCAAAAATGTACAAATTAGTTCTACAATCACAAGTGCGACGCATTGTTTACAAGGTTTATCGCCAGACCCGTGAATAATTTGGCCAAATTCAAACAAAATCGTCGATTTCAAAATCGACGTCGTTTTAACAAGTAAGTCGGAGTGAATAGTTTCGATACTTCATTTTTTTTTTTAGTTAGTGTTAGATATGTGCATGTGTTTTATTGTATATACTTTGATATCATTTTTTGGAACTAAACAGTAATGCATTAAATACCTATTTACAGGAGTTTCCAGAGATATTTAGATAAGGAACGGTTTATTATTATTCCTTTATCTTCATCGTCTTCATCAGAAGATGTACAGGAAGAGTATTTAGAAGTAAGGTCTGACTAAAGTGTTAATGAAATAAAGAAGACCGAAAATAAAATTATTCGTTTTTATTTTACAATCTTGCATCGTTCGTATAACATTTATCGAATCTAAAAATTATTTAAATAAAACCGACTCATAATCAAACTACTTACAATTTGGAAATTGAAAGTTGTTTGATTAAATGAGAACTAATAAAAAGAGAGAATTAAAACGAAACTGGTGGCTCGGTACCACCATTTTTATCTACGTTTTGAAAGTACCAGCGCTCCAGCCCTAATTTTATAAATACTCGTAAGGCACGTATGTACTTTATAATTTAAAACTGAAAAAAATCTTATTTGCCTATTTTAATTGGCTATTAATCTAAAAGTACAATTTTGAAATAATTTTAATGTTTAAATAACCTATATATTTTTATTTAAAACATTATTTACTTTATTTACAAAGTTGTACTAAAAATTATTAAAGAAGAAAGAAGAAAGTATCAAAATATGTTCATCCAATTACCCCAGTATTGCAATGCGTAAATTCAAATTTCCCAAAATGCCATGAGATTCTGGTAGACCTATACCGTCGGCATATTATTATTAAAACCAAACATGAATTATTTACAAAAGTATACTTACTTATTAGTTATCATTGTATAAATTATATGTTCAAAAAGATTAAAGTAAATTAATAATATATCCAACGTCGTTGGCTGTACGAATTTGCAACAACTTATTAATCTATTCTAAAATGAATTGTATTAAAATCAGTCATATTTAGTTGCCAGGTTTAGAATCTAAGTTTTAAATCAAGCAACTGCAAAACATGATCAATATTTTAAATGAATCATTACAATGGTACTGTTAGCTCTTGTCTGGTGTTAAAATCAACAAACAGGTCCTCGTCCTGCCATACGCGGCGCGGTGAAGAGCACTTAACTTAATTATACGAGGCCGTGTGCCGTGCGTGGGTTTTAATCCACAAAACGCTTTGGTGGCCGCCCCATCGCCGGCCCCATAGACGTACGCTCTACCAAGCCCCGACACGTGCCATGTAATTGTAGCTTTCCTTATAAAAGTCATCACTACAAAGCCATCGAACGCCTTTTAGAACTATAGGCCCATTGATGCATTTTTTTTATTACAAATGGGAAAAAGGCAGAAACAACCATGCTGTTCCTGGAAAATAGCCATGTTTACCTTCAAGCGCTTTATTCCTGGCTAAAAGCGCGAGCAGCACGTCTGGCGGGGGCGGGTCGAGCTGGTGCATGGTGTCCAGCGCAACATCCATAGGTGGCTCGCGTCTCCGATCGCACTCCTGTACCACGTCACCGTATCCTGTTTCCATGGATTCAACACTACGTCCGAAAAGCACTCTGTAAACATTCAGCTGTAAATTCACGAGTTAGCATGCCGCGCAGAGCACGTAAACAAAAGCGGCACGCGAACACCTGTACATAGCTCCAGAGCGGCGTTGTACCGGGAGCGAGTGCAAGGGGCGCGCGGACGTCGCGACGTGGCTGTAGCCGGGCCCACGTGGCGGCGCCGCCCACCACCGCCCCTCGACGCCGCTCGCTCGCCGCGCGCCGCCCTCCTGCCTCCCATTGAGAAGTCATTTTTTTACCCCCTGAATCTGATAAACCCTGGGGCACGCGGGGTGGCGCGGCGCGGCGGCAACCAGAGGGGCTCCCCCGCCCCGAACTAATTTGCCAGAGTCGTACGACACACCCCGGGTACTTACATCCATCTACAATATTACTCTAGCACGTTATCCCGTTCGCGGGAGCACTTTATTTCTAGTCATCTAGCATCGCTTTGTAGAAAGGAAAATTTGAGATTATAACAATATTAACACATATTTTCGAAATGTTTCAATTTGTATAAATTCAAGAAAAACAATTTGTTGTAAATTATTACCATCAGATCTCTTTAAGCCTTATTCAATTGTTTCCTTTTTATATGACAAGCATTGACGTTACCTGTTAGGTTATCAACTAGTCGTATTGTTATGACATTTTTTTCAGATCATTTTTAATGTGAAATATGTGTGATTTATACAACCCTGATAATGTATTTAAAAATTTTAAATTGGTGGAGTTTCCAATATCGTATGTCGGTCTTTCCACAACACAAGATTTGACATCCAAAGATGTTGAAGTCGATCTCAACTCTTGTGCTTACCTCAAAACAATGCACGATGGCTCCTTGATAGTAAGTAAATACCTATTTACCTACCTTGCCATTGGCGTGTGATAGAAAATTAAGGAATATTTTCTTTTACAGACACTGAACTATGCTCGAGAAACATCCGCATCCCACAGAGCATTTAATATCACGCAAATTAATAATCATGTAATAAAAATAATATTTAATCCTAAAACAGAATGTATTTCAAGAGCAAAACGGAAGAAACATTCGGATAACAGATTTGTATTTGATTTACGCTTAATAAAAGTGGACGGTGCGAGGTGTTGTAACAATGAACTACATTCTGAAATTGGGAGATATTATATAAGCGGACAATTCGAATACTGTAAAATAAATCATTCTCCTAGAATCATAGACTTTGGTGATGTAATTATGAATACTATGGTAAAAAAATATTTTCGCATACGAAATGAATCGAGTGTGATTGCTGCAAAAGTGCAATACATGAGAATCCCCGGATTTGAAGTAACTCCTCAAAAATTCACAATGTTTCCAAACTCATCTAAACGAGTATGTATTTCGGTAAAACCCAATTGTTTAAAAGTAGGAAACAAACTACTATTTCAAATTTCAAATCCCCATAGTGACTTTGAAGAAATTGAAAATGATTGTAACTATATTAATTATTATGTTTCGACTCAATTAAACGTTTTAATACTTACAAAATGTAAAGAATTGAATATAGAATCAATGCATAAATTAATTGAATACGAAAAGAAATATACATACGTTGATGACGAAATTGATATTAACAAAAGAAGAAAACAAGCAGCTCATGAACATTTAAAAGTTTGCAAATCTACATGTGCAAAGATTCCTATAAAGGACATTTTTAGCACAAAAAAAGAAAAATGTCACTCAGACGCACAAATGCAAAGACAGAGGGCACCAGAGGACTTTTGTAAAAAAAATCGTCAGGCACTCAGTACTTATGATCTATTTGATATTTTGTTTCTTCCGTTTTCTGTTAACTTTGGCAGAGTAGGGCTGTTTACCTACGGTGAACATGAATTAATAATAAAAAATAACACGCAACTTGATATAACGATTCAGTTGTTGAAAGATGAATGTGTTTTATATACGGACAATAAGTTAGAAAAGGCAAAAATAAGAGTTAAGAGTTTAGCTGAAGTCAAGGTCAATATGTTTTGTTTGGGATTTGTCGAAGGGTATTATAGAGGAACTTTCGAATACATCATAGAAAATAAATTTTATAAAAAACACCCATACTCTCTTCATGTTGGGACTCCCACATTAATGATACAAGATAAAAGTTTGAAATTCGGCATGGTTACAACTGAAAGTTTCATCACATCCGTTCCAGTAAGAATATATAACTACTTCAATATTACCGTAGACTTCAAGTGGGAAGAAACGCAGTCAGATATACCGTTTGAAATAATTCCAAATTCTGGATCTATACCGAAACACGGGTGTAAAATTTGTGATGTTTTGTATATCTGCAAACATACCAAAACAAAGGTGCATGAAGTCGACTTTGTATCAGCGAGTAAAACTACAAAAATTGTCCCGATCGAACTAAACATAGTCACTCGTAAACTGTCAATAAAATTTTTACAACAAGCTGTTATATTTAAAGACATTGCTCTCAATTTGGAAACGGTAGAAAGAGTGAAGCTGGAAAATTCTTCAAGGGAGATAGCTTTGTTCCATGTTGTGGAACCCCTTATACCAGGTTTCAGAATAGAACCAATGAGTGGCACAATACGCCCGAAAATGATTATAACCTTCCAGATAATTGTAAAAATTTCATGCGTGTTAGAATTTGCCTTTGATGTTTGTTTAAAAATAAACAATAAAGAAAATGTTGTGCTACCTGTAAGTGGTAACGTGATTGAGCCAAAACTGACAATACATCCTAAAAATATTTATATGGCACGAATACCGTGCTCGATGATTACATATGTTCCTGTTACATTTCAAAATATTAGTACATTGAGAACCGAAGTTGATGTACTCAACACAAAAGATGAAAATATTTTTGAGGTGTACATAGCACAAGGAAATGAAAAGCAAAGAATTTTTCATTTTTGTGTTGACGGGGGACAATCAAAAACAGTTTTTATAAAAGTGTGCGATATATTTCGCCGGGAGTACGAAATGTACATTCCGTTTCGAATTAACGGATTATTAGGGCCACCAGATCACAATTCTTGGTCCACAGAATTACAACATTATATTGGCGAATATGAGCAGTGAGTGTAACTTAAAATATATTCTTCTATGTTATTTTTTTTCATGGTTCAGCCACTTTCACAGCTTTGGCTTACATGAAATATGATTATAATAAAAAAATACATATTAATATTTTCAGGTGTTATGAGAATAATTCTAAAGTGAAACTAAAAACAGTTAATAAAGATATAAGTTATTGTCGCATAAGTGGGGTCATCACCGTGCCATGGATAATATTTTCAGTAAACAAGTTTGAAATGGAGTACATGCCACACAAAAGCAATACAATCGAATTTACAATGACTAATGTGTCAAAATATTATCTCTACATAACCATATTGACTTCAAAATTGATACCAAATTTCTCACTCAACTTGAAAACTGAGGACAATCATTCAATTATCAATGAAACCCATATCAAATTTGAATTAGATCGAAGAAAAGAGGCCTTATTTTCTTTAAAATTCCATCCTAAAAGTCATGGAAAATTTGTTGCAACAGCCTTGATGTTCCTGGATAAACAGATGACAATACCTTATTATAACTTAACTTTTTTCGGGAAAAGGCAAACGCCTGTAATGGTTCCCAGCACGACCCGCATAATATTTCCGCCATGTTACGTTGGAACAGAAGTTAATCGTATTATTACAGTCAAGATGGAAGACGAATCTGACATGGATTCTTTTAGATGTGTGTCAAAGGAGGAAACAAACTTATCAGTAAAATTCATAGATTTTGAAGTTATGCAGGTAGAAGAGACAATACATACGGTATTGACAGTAGAAGTTAAAGTCTGTAGCCAAGTCTCCTATGCGCGTAATTTAACATTGAGCTTTCACCATGAATGTGGTTCCGGCTGTGAAGTAGAAGTTCACTTTTGTTTCACATATTGTGCGTTAACTTTACACGCCAACCCTTTCGTTAAACCAGTTGACAACCCTTATCCTTATTTTCCACTAAGCTCTCAAAGTGCGCTTTATGAATACATGGAGGGATGCTCAACATTTTGGAGAAATGGATGTTTCAGCAAGGATTTCGCAGGGATTTATATCCTGTTATTCCTGACACTTTCCACGCTATATCGTCTGCTATATCTTCACAGCCAAGTGGAACAAAAACAAAAGGGATTAACGTGTCGTTTTTAAACTTTGTCCGACGGATCGCTGGACCCCTTATGAAGCACATACGCAAAATTTCGTGCGTAGAATTTATATTTTAAAATTATTTAAATACAGGGTATATCAAAACTGCTACCGAAAACGAAGCCGGGTGGTAGTTTAAGTGACTTCAGACACCATGCAACAGAAAAAGTTGCAAAAAAAAGCGACATTTTTTTTGTTATTTTTTTCCTATGGCCATATTTGGGTGGTAAATACATTTTTGTCCTGAAATAATAGTGTACACCCTTTTATTTATAAATACTCTAAGGTATAAAAGAGTTTAAATTATTATTTTAGCAAAAACTATGGATTTACCACCCAAAAATGACAATATTTAAAGAATCATAAAAATAATTGTCGCGTTTCTTAGCGAAAATTTTAGTTGCATTGTGTTTGTAGTCACTAAAACTACCACCCGGCTTCGTTTTCGGTAGCAGTCTTGAGATACCCAGTACAAAATTATACACTGAAAACTATTCACTTATATTACATTTATTTTTCAGAGTTCACGGAGTAGACGAATCTTTTAAATGTGTAAAAGAAATCCATGACACTTATAGGGAAATTATAAATTTATTGAAATGTCGCGGCGCCGATTTATGGATATTGAAAGCAAGATTTCTTCTGAGTTACGAACAATTTGTGATTTACTCAGAGAATGTTACTCCAAAATGTAACGCGGATATTTTATTAACACAAGAATTGCTGGCTGATATTACATTATTTAATCGTTTGAATAAACAAAGTTGGATTGATTTTATTTTACAAAGCTACAAAGTGTTTGTTATGGACAGTTGTTTCTTTGATTGTGTTTGTGTGAGTTCCGAGCCCAGGGACATTATTAAGGTAATCGTCGATTGGTATAACGAGCAGATAGTCACACAACACAATAAGCTACGTGGGAAAGATAAACCTGTGAAAGTTGTCACTAACCTTACAACGGACTTGTCGGACGGCATTGCTATAGCATCTGCAATTATAAATTATTGTCCTTTCTTAGAAGAGCATTTCTCCATATTTTGCGAAATCGAACAGAATTTTAAAGAAGGGGGAATCATTAATAATGCATGTCTTATTATTGAAGCAATGAATCAGCTCAGATTGTACTTTCCACTGATGAGTAAAGATTTTTTACATCCCAACTTTTTGCAAATGTTATTTTTATCCATTCATCTTTTCGTAACATTACCTATGTTCAAACCGAAAGATACTATAAAATTCAACCCTCCATTATTAAGAAGTTCTACGCGCCAAGTAGCTATTTGTCCATCGAGTCAAGAATCATTAATATTTAGTTACATGACTCTTAATACTAATGGTAATAATTTTATGGTAGAAAAATCCTCGTCTGGTGACAACGGAAAGAAAATGTTTTTGAGCGTGAAATATGTGGCGAATTTTGTCGCCGAAGAAAGTTGCATTCTTCTTGTGCACGGTTACAATAAAACTAGAATCTTTGATACGTATATTGTTTTTTTACTTAGCGGTCAGGTCGGTGTATTAAACCCGTTGAGAAAATGCAAAGTGACAGGGCCGCTATACCGACCTAATAAAGTGGATGTGCTAGTATCATCGCCATTTCCCTCTTCTGCCACTTTTAAAATATGTGTTAGTGATAATGAGCCGACAGTTCCGGTAGTGTTTGAAGAATCCACGACGCGAAAGTTTTTCATACGACGGCTAAATATGATAGACAAAGAAATAACTTTAACTGGTTTGCCAAAGGAGAGTGGGCAAGAAGTCCAAGAGCATAAACTATACCTGCAACTGATTTGTCTCAGCACTCAAGTTGGTAACACTTGGCTATGGTTTAGAAGTTCTATTGGAGAATTTTTCATTCGGGTGACAACGCAGCCTCGTTGGGATTTAGCAATAGATACTCTTCAAGCCAAAGTTCAGACCTGGCCAATGGACCCCTGCAGTTGCGGTGAGGCTTGTGAATGTTACAGGACAACTATATTGATAATCCCGCACCGTAATGAACTGATGCTGAAGTCTTTACGTTATGCTTTGATCGAAAATGCTTCTGATGTTATGATGGAAATATATGATCAATTAATAGGTAACTATACAATACAAATACTCTGTACACGAACAACCTAGAAAACATTGTAAATTCTATTTACATTTTAATCAGTATTTTGTATGAGTTTTCTAATTAAATTAACATAATTGTCCATACAACCGTTTGGACAAAATTATTAAACCTAATTACGACAAACTAGAAACAAAGTCCATTCGTTTAATGTCCTGGATGTTTTCAGAGACAACAACGGGCAAAATTATCCTAGGGATGCTGTTAACCGAAGGTGGAACAAACATGTCAGATGTTCAGCATATTCTTCGCAGTGAGACGACATTCCGCATCACATCAAGGGCGCTATTGCCTCGGCTCGACCATGTCGTGCTCCACCAACACAGCGGATCTATGCTACCACTGCCGGTGACTATACCAGCTAACGATAAGTCGGAAAAATATTCTGTAACTTTCACGTCCGAATGCGGAATGGATATACGAACTTATAGAATAATATTTATAGAAAACGGTGAGGTTGTATTGAATTATCTGTAAATTTGATTTTATTTGTTTTTGCTTTATTTAATTATTTATTTCTTTGGTATAATTGTTTTCCTTTGGTTTACTTTATTTGTTTAGTTCGCAAATTGTTTTATATCTTAGTTCTACCCTTTGAGCGTATTTGTAATATTCAATTTGTATGTGATTAATTAAACTCAGATTATTAAACATGTACTTCAATAATTATCAAAATAATGCTGTCACCATCAATGTTCTTGTCGACGGTGCACGTTGAGATTACTGATTAGTTGTCAACTGTCGTTAACAACTATAAGCCTTAATAGCAAATTCTTACGAGACCATTGATTTCCGAATGTTTTCGAAAGCCTATTTCCATCGCAACAACAGCAAAAATATATTTATAAAAATAAGACTTGCATTAAGAACATTAAATACCTAAATTAAAATGTATATATCAAATAATAAATGTATGTTAATGTTATTTAAATATAAATTTCAATACATATAGAAAGAAAGAAAACACATTTATTAGCCACATAATACAACGCACTCACTTAACATAAATTATAACTCGGCATAATATTGCACTGCGACACGACGCGACGGGCGCTACAGCACAACGTAGATTTTCAGTGGTCCCCTAAAGTGACATAATAATTTAATATTTTCTTTTAACAAACATCAGTACCTAATTGCTCAAAAGTAAAAAAAAAAACATGATCATTACCTAATAAAATAAAATACAAACGTACCTCATGCTAAGTTATTTCTTCAAAACTCGCTTTAGAACATAATCTCAAAGTTGAAGTATTTATCTAAACAGCATTAACTTTAAAAAAATAAAACAATGTATATTACCAATGTAAAATGACAAACAACAATCATTTATATACCTAGGTGTCTGAAGTGAGAATTTCGGTAGCGGAAGCTGTTTGAAGCTGATCGGCCGACACAGAATATGGAGATGTCGCAGATCGCCACGCCGCGCCGCGCCGCCTCGGCAACCACCTTGACCGACCCGTTCAGCTGTGTCCGACCGCTGACTATTCACCGGACATCACACATGACCCAACCTTCAATATATTTTTTTATTATTTTTTAATGAATGGCTAGACGGGCAAGCCGTTCGCTTGATGGTAAGCGATACGACCGCTCATAAACAGTAGCGACACACAAAACAGTATTACACTTTTTGAAACAAACAGAAAAAAATAAACAGTAGTACACTTTATCTGGCAAAGTGACTACTCTGATGTAGGTACAGATCTGTCAAGAGAAGATATTAGTCTCTCATCCTTTTATGCGTTTGCTGCAAGCTAGCCTGTCAATTGTTTCTTTGTACCTACATAAGTTAGCATGTTAAATACAAGATTTGCAAATGTTCCTTCCACAATAAAACAGTTTAAATAACAGAAAAAGTAACTGTTAAAACTACCTTTAATTATGAGTCAAGTTTATTTATACACAAATGTGTGGAAGGATTTTGTAAAATGCAAATGTTTTCTGAATATTTTCTTCTATATTTGACAGAAAATACAAATCTATACTTTAACGCCCTGTGTATACCCAAAGATATACGTAGAATTTTTTATTTATACCAATGTGAGCAGACGAAGGGGCGGTCCATCGTATGGCAACCGGCCACAGCCTTTCATGCCACAACTTGGAACACAGTCCTCTCGCCGAATAGTTGTTTTTGGGAATTTTTGTATCTTACATATTAAACTATAATATACCGAGTCTTACACAAGTAAAGGATTTGCGAGGCTTAATAATATTCAATATTGTATGATATTTACGTAATTTATGTTTGACCCGGCAATTCGTTTCGGTCTATCATTACTTAGAAGCATGCGCGCAAATACAATCATGGCGATCACGCCGCGTATTCAAGCTATACTCGTCAGACTCGACACTAGCGGCCTATTTTACTATGAATATAAAATTTACTTAATTTAATGAAATATTACACGCCATCTTAGATTTAAGTTCTATATCCCTCGAAAGCCATTCAATATTTGAGCGAATATTTTGTCATTTAGAATTTATGATATCAAAACGACATCGACATCACTGGTGGTAGGTCTCTCATATGTGAGAGGCTGCCTGGGTGGGTATCACCGCAATGTCTATTTCTACCGTCAAACAGCAGTTTAAATGCATGTTGTGTTTCGGATGGAAGGACATTGTAGCCAGAGTAACTACTGGACATATTGAGACTTAACATCTTATGTCTCAGGATGGCGAGCGCAGTGGAATGCCAGGCATTGCTTTGTAATTCAAGGTGTTGTTTGGTTTTGCTTCTGTTCATGAGTGGTCGCATCGCTTACCATCAGGCGAACGGCATGCTCGTCTCGCCATTCACTGCAATAAAAAAAACGGTAAAGCCGAGAGCAGTAGCTCGAAATATATATTTCAGAATATTGCAAATGCGATCTCAATTATCTTTAAAAGTTCATAAACCTTCCTAGTCAACTAGCACTCACATATAAAAAAATATCATAATAAAACCTCGATAACCATTGTGCAATGTAAATTGTAGTAGTAAAATAAATTTTAAGCCCGGAAATTCCAACAATGTAATAAACCATTAGACAATTATATAAACTGCTCTACAAAATATTTGAAAGTTTGTATAAGTGACAAAAAACAAATCAAACTTATGTACACAAAAGGACAAATAATTGCGTTGTGATACGGTCACATAAAAAGACTAATATAATCAATTTATGTGGCGGAACCAATAGTACTCTAGAATCTACGCCGTACCTGACCTGACATGACTACTGTGGTTAAAAAATGCACTAAGATAGTTGAAATGTATCAATAACAGTCTATTTGTCCTAATATTGTGCATTAGTATCTCAGAATTGAAAAAGTTTTAGAATAGAATCTTATTACCACGCAATTACTTATACCACGCAATTTAGATGCATCTTTGAGTCTTTTAAAGAAGAGCCTAGTACCTGAAATTTGAATACATCTTCCCAATCAAAAATCTTCAGCATAACAATACTTAGTATATCCAAAAATTAACATGCTATGGCAATTGATTAGACACAAAAAAGCCAAATAAAATTATTAATAACATAATGGATTTTAAATATTTGGTTATTACAAAACAAATATCTAATCAGAAGTAATGTTTTAAAACCATATTAAAACTTTGTGCAAGCCAACAAATATTTTAATAAACAGTAAGCAATATTTTACAATTAAAATCATTGAATATATCTTTTGCTTTAGCATTATGTTTTTTAAGATAAAATTGTATTCATAAAAAACTTAATATGCAGGTTTTTACTATATTAAGTATTTGCTTAACCAAACATAAAATAGTATTTCTTACCACTTACCTATATTAACTACTAAATAATTTGAAACTCTTTATGAAACGACAAAAACTTACATTAGGCTTGCAAGGACAGTTGGCCTCTCCGTTGTTAATGTACCTTCATGTAATTTTAACTTTTGTAATATTCTAATTGATTCACGACATTTCTAATAAGTCACTAATGTCAGTCACCTTAATGAATTAGGACCATGTTACCGACCGGATCATTCATAACCATTTGCCAGCCACCGTAGAGCAGTTGGTTAGACAAATATTTTTCTGATCCATAGGTATTTGTTTTGGGTCTGAGTGTTTCTAAGACCGAAAAGTCTCTTGTCGCTTCTGATACGCACGACACAAGACCCGATCTTAGTGTGGGTTTAGGACTATGTATATTATGTGATTTTGGGTGTATTATTAATGGATACTTACTCTTAAACATTTTTTTCAATATCATAATAAAGACTGATACCTTTGTTGAAGAAAATATTCACCCTAGGATTATAATAGACATTAATATCAATCACCTATTTTAAGATGGCTCCAACATAAACTGCCCTAGCCGGCAGTTTCTTCCCTCTACATTATAGCCAATTTAATACTTATTGTATAGTATAAGTTTCGATGGTGGCTTTGGAGGTTATCAGCTTATTAGATTCAATGTTTCTGACAATTTGAAAGAACCATTTAAAGTATCTAACTACCAAGGATTACCGTTTGATAAATATATATTTATTTAGCTGAATTTTGTATGAAAATTCTGATAAAATTTCATTGTATTGAAGTTTGAAGATATCGTAATATTAAATAATATATAATTTATGCCAGCCACATACAACATGTAAGTCCGCCAACCCGCACTAGGCCAGCGTGGTGGACTATATGGCCTAACCACTCTCAATCGTACTTTCGATTGTAGAGTAGGCCCGTGCCCTGCAGTGGGACGTATATGGGCTGATACAATACAATACATACAACATGATTATAAAATCTATTTAAGGCAAATATTACATTGCCCTTCACCTAGTCAATTTGTACGTCGAACCGATAAGGAAGAAACAAATGCACGTTTAGTAATAACAGTAATCAATTATTTAGACAAAAAATAAATTACGTGCTCGCAAAAATAAGCCAAGTAGGTATGACGATTATCTACAAATATTATCAATATTACAAATGCAATAAACGCGTTACTCGTGTGCAAATTGAGATGTAAAGTGTGACGGATTGACAACAGTAACCAAGCAGGGGCATAATTCACCCAATAAAGTTCTGAAAATGCAAGGAAATAGCGCGATCACGACTTATGACGTCAAACGTTTTTTTTAATTGCAAACAACGAAATACACTTTCAGTAATGTAATAATTCTGCTTGAATGTTCCATAAACTATTTTTTTTTATTAAACTCTGCAGTAAAATTGCTAATGATAAATAAATTAATACACCCAACAGTAACATCCACAGTCCTTACCCCACACTAAGTTCGATTCTTGCGTCGTATCAAAAGCTACAAGATTTTTCGGTTTCACACACACACCTAGACGCGAAACAAATATGTACATGTGGATCACACAAATACATGCAATTTTTTTTCCGTGCGGAGTTCGAACCCATGGCCACTTGATTCATAGCCGGCGTTTAACCAACTGCGTCACGGAGGCTGTCAAACAATCTAGCAATATATATTGGGAACTTTTTCATCGTCATCACTATTTTTGACAGCCTCCGTGGCGCAGTTGATTAGACGCCGCCTGTGAAACGAGAGGCCGCGGGTTCGATCCCCGCACCGAAAGAAATGTTTGTGCGGCCCACAAATATTTCTTCCGGGTCTGGGTGTTTGTGAGACCGAAAAGTCTCTCGCAGTTCCTGATACCCGCGACACAAGACTCGATCTTAGTGTGGGGTCAGGACTATGTATGTGACTGTTGGGTATCATTTATTTATTTATTATTATTTATTTTCAGCAACAGGAATGCTGCTAAAATATATAGGATGTTCTTAATAATTTCCACGGCTATTAGTCCAGTCATTTAGTAGATGTACCTGGAAAGTATTCCGGGAGTTTTGAAAATTGGTGAGTTAATAGATTTCGACGGGCTCTTTTCGAATTTTCACTCTGCCATCTCGTATCTTTGCTGCTCGCTGCCGCCATATTGAAAAAATGCACAAAAACAGTTTTTTGACAATAACTCCTTTCCAACTCATTTTATGATGAAAATAGTTATGTGATAAATTAAACTAGAGAAAATTTCCTACAATTTATATTGTAACCTTTTTTATTGTAAAATCAATAGTTTTAGCGTACGAGAGTCGCAAAGCAAGACACATCTCAAATAATATATATCTATATCTCGCGCCAAATAGCGCACATGTATGTAAACGCACAATGTAAACGCACTGTTGTATTACGGTTTGAAGGAGAAGGTACTGTCCATAAGCAATCATATCCCGTACCATCAGGCGAATGGCACCTCGCAATAAAAAAATAAATACATCAATATGCCGTATTAAATTCGACTTAATATTCTGTAAACAATTAATTTGGGCTGTGTAATCATCGGTACCGTGAAATCATTGACAAAAAAAAATTATGAAGACACACAAAAAAACTCTTTGTGTTTGCGAATCTTGCAACGATAAAAGCAAAGATTTGTTTATATTGGCAATTTATATTAAGCTTATAAGAACTTGTTATAACGTAAACAGTAATCAAATATGTTTGAAAACATCCAATACCACGTGAATTGACGACTCTTTACTATGCATCGTCTTTAATTAGGTACATTTGACAGCCTCCGTGGCGCAGGCGGTTAGACGCCGCCTGTGAAACGAGAGGCCGCGGGTTCGATCCCCGCACCGAGAGAAATGTTTGTGCGGCCCACAAATATTTCTCTCGGGTCTGGGTGTTTGTGAGACCGAAAAGTCTCTCGTAGTTCCTGATACCCACGACACAAGACTCGATCTTAATGTGGAGTCAGGACTATGTATGTGACTGTTGGGTGTTATTATTATTATTATTATTATTATTATTATTAGATTTTATATGAAGGCCATATTGTTATCAACTCTTTATTAGGAAACCGTTATATAATTCGGATTAATAAAATATATTTATCATGAAACCGGGGGAGGCAGTGTAGCACATCGAGCACCGTCCTGGCGGCTCTTATAATAATTAACGTGCGACCAACTCGCGCGCCGTAGAAAGCTGGCCTGCGCCTATAAATCCACCTCTCGCCCCGTCTTACCTCCATTGTCTTATAGATCGTCCTCTTAACTTCTAGTGTCCCCTTCCCTTTGCTCCTGGCCTTTAACAATTTCAATTATATCTATTATGTTTTAACTAGAATATTAAATTACTCAATATTCAATCGCTAGTGCAGAGATTTGTGTCTTCAGTGCGATATGGATGCCCAACAGTTCAGAGAATTCGGCAAAGAGGTGATAGACCTACTCGCTGATTACGTCGAAAACATAAGAAACCGGTAAGTCGAGTTTTTTTAATTTTGCATAGTATTGACCAAATTTGTAAGTCGTTTTGTTTTGTTTTATAATTTTGCTATAGCCATCTTTTAATCATTAAGCATATTTGCATTGTGCTGACTTCCTAACGGGTTAAATACTTGTTTATGTAAAAATCTTCCAACATGCAACCTTCCGTCAATTATGTGGTTATTAAATTCATTACGACAGTCACGGAGTACAGCCTCGACGATGGGATTTGCTCATTAAACATTATTTTCCTTCTATTGTTCAACAAATGCTTTATAAAACAAACAGAAACAAACTGAATTTATTCATAACTGTTTATTGTTAAAGTAGGACTTACGTAAGGGATACTACACTACATCTCTAAGAAATTAATGCAACTGCTGTTCCCAATATTCATTACATACGTACATACATAAACTCAGGCCCTTTTCTCAGAAAGGCTAGGCAGAGGTGATACCAGGACACCCGCGTCTTAAATGCTCCGTACCGCGATGTGACAGGGTGTGAGCCTATCGCCATATCGGGCGTCATATACATATATATACAAATTTCTAACTCCGGGCTGACTATGAATAGTAAAATCTAATATCACTTTGGTCAATCCGGGATTTGAACCCGAGACCACAGTTTTGTAATCGTGCCGTAGTAGATATACCTGCGCCACCGAAGTAGTAATATCTATTTGTTAGTAATGTTATTGTAAATATAATGGATTTCTTAACATTCATCACACAGGTCCAAATTACGTAATAATGACATAGGAAAACCCATTATTCAATTAAAATAGACCCCGAATGGTGGGAGATCACGCAATTCTATTGTAACTAAGAATGGCGATGTTAACGCCCGCAGAGTCACTAATTTTAAGGCGCACTATACAATCGAGAGCACGATTGAGAGGGGTTAGGCCGACCTTAACATACCATATAAACTCTTCTAAATCGCTATGGTATGCAGGTTTCCTCACCTTTATAGTGTCTAACACTAATTAGTTATCGTAAATTCCTAAACCATCCTTTAACTTTTCAGTGATGTGTTGCCATCAGTGGAACCAGGATATCTTCTCAAAATGCTACCAGAAGAGGCGCCAGAAGAAGCCGAAGAATGGAAAGAGATCATAAAGGATTTCAATGACGCAATAATGCCCGGTGTTAGTAAACATTTCCTACTCATTTTTTTAAACTATTTTAGCGAACTCAAGGACAATAACAATGACTTCTAGTTTAATTCATTGTGGAGTTTTTGCTTGTATGGACAATCCAGGCGAATCTAATCGGTTGTTATTAAATATTTCGTATACTGAATACCAAGAAATTCAGTGCGGAGTATTAGTGAACGTATCTGTTTATCGAAATAGGTAACATTTGTATACATGTGTATGTATTAGCTCATATATGTCCCTAACACTACAGTGCACGGGATACGTCTACAATCGAGGCTACAATTGACAGGCGGACTTTATATACCAAAGAAATTGATACAAATCGCTATGGTATGCAGGTTTCCACGCGATCTTTTCACCTTCACTGTTTTGGTGCGTGGTTTAAGACGTAAAAATATATACTTCTACTAGTTTATTTATACTTCTAATAACAATTTAAAACTAAATTATTATTAGTAGTATATTACTATAATATAGTGACATACTCCTTCAATATCTAGATAATAACTTGATATATTTGTGTTCCATCTATAACCACAGGTTTTTTGTCGATTTGGTTAATAATTTTACGAATGTGATAATTACATTCTTCATTATTTGCATCCATAAACAAAACGATAATGGTACTTCTACCACCTTTATTTAATGTTTATCCCCAAAACTAGTATCTTGAAACTTCAGTAAGTTACATAATTCATTTTTTTACAGATTACCCACTGGCATTCTCCACAGTTTCATGCGTTTTATCCGACCGGTAACTCATATGCAAGCATCGTGGGAAATATACTAAGCGATGGATTAGCTGTCGTTGGCTTTAGCTGGGTAATTATTAAAATACTAAGTATTCATTATAGTTTTCAGATTTGCTAATGAAATGAGAACGAAGTTTAATAATGTTTCTTTTTGTTCAGATGGCAAGTCCAGCCTGCACGGAATTAGAAGTTATAACTATGAACTGGCTTGGAAAGCTGCTTGACCTACCAGAAGAATTTTTGAATTGCTCTTCTGGACCAGGTGGTGGAGTGATTCAGGTATACAAAATCACGAATATTTTTAGAATATAATGAAGTAATGACAACAATATAACCTGAGTTTTTGTTATTTAGGGATCAGCAAGTGAAGCGACGTTGGTGGGATTACTTGTCGCGAAAGATAAAACTATACGCTTACTTCAAAAAGATGATCCAAATCTAGATGGAGACACAGTGAAACCAAAACTTGTTGCCTACACATCGGATCAGTGCAATTCTTCTGTTGAAAAAGCTGGATTATTGGGTTCAATGAAGATGAGATTACTTAAGGCTGACGCTGACGGAAGACTACGTGGTGAAACATTAGCCAAGGCTATGGAAGAAGATAGAGCCCAAGGCCTTATACCCTGCTATGTTATCGCTAATCTCGGTACCACTGGGACTTGCGCGTTTGATCCTCTCTCTGAATTGGGGCCTATCTGCCACGAAGCCAACGTGTGGCTTCATGTTGATGCCGCTTATGCAGGCGCTGGGTTCATATGCCCTGAATACAGGCATTTTATGAAAGATATTGAATATGCCGACTCTATCGTCATTAATGCTCACAAGTGGCTGCCTGTGAACTTCGACTGTTCCGCGATGTGGGTAAAGAATGGATACGACATAATGCGAGCCTTTGATGTACAAAGAATTTACTTAGATGATATGAAGAACAACATGAAAATCCCAGATTACAGACATTGGCAAATGCCATTGGGCAGGCGTTTTAGAGCACTTAAGTTATGGACTGTAATGAGGATATACGGTGCCGAAGGGCTCAGAAAACATATACGGACTCAAGTTTCATTGGCCTTGCATTTCGCAAAACTGGCACGTGCCGATGAACGATTTCTAGTGGAACCTGAACCATCTATGGGACTTGTTTGCTTCCGATTGAAGGATGGAGACAACATCACGAAACAGTTGTTAGAAAATATAACAAAAAAGAAGAAAGTTTTCATGGTAGCCGGTTCATTCAGAAATCGATACGTAATAAGGTTTGTAATTTGTTCTCGATTAACTACAGAAGAAGATGTGAACTACAGTTGGAATAAGATTAAAGAAGAAGCGGATCTTATCTATGCAAATAAAGTACACACTAAGCCTCAAATACCTGCTATCAACGGGATACTTTCAAGAGAAATATGTGAAAAGTCAAAATGATGAATACTTAATTGTTGTAAGATGCTAATAGGTCTGAATTACATATAAATAATTATCAAAAGAAATATTATTTTATAGCCTAATTATTGTTATCAAAGAAGTATTAAAATTGTACTGAATATTGGAACATAATTCATACATCGTGCAACGCTTAGTAAGCATATAACTACCTATGTAATATTATAAATATTTTAACGAATAAAAACTCTAATGTAAAGAATACAATGTAATTTTAATTCTTTAAGCAAGCTACTTTATGTTATTCCTGTATTGCCTGTGAAACGAGAGGCCGCGGGTTCGATCCCCGCACCGAGAGAAATGTTTGTGTGGCCCACAAATATTTCTTCCGGGTCTGGGTGTTTGTGAGACCGAAAAGTCTCTCGTAGCTCCTGATACCCACGACACAAGACTCGATCTTAGTGTGGGGTCAGGACTATGTATGTGACTGTTGGGTGTTAGTTATTTATTAATTTTATTTATTCGATATCATATACATATAAAACTATGTAAAAATGCCAATAAAAAAAAAACAAAATTATTAACAATAATGTTAATATTTTAAGAATATGTGCTGATTGTAATGATTATAACGTAATTTAACAAATAGGTAAATATGAGGCATAATAATATTTAGTTTTGAAAGTTAACTCAAGTACTGTTTAAGTTATCTAATTAATAATGATTATACTAAGTCTAATTACATCAATACGTCTCTTATAATAAACAAAATACATAGTTTAATGAGTTCCATAACGTAACGTATTATGTTCCATAAATAATACGTTTATTAATCATAAGATATATATAATGAAATGACCTCAAACGGAAAACTAATTTCGGGTGGTCAAAATATTTGTAATGCTTTTGACGTGACAACGTCTTAAATTAGGTTGCGGCTGGGAGTCACTTATGAAAAAGTGTAACGCCCGGTAACGTAACGGTGCGCGCGCAGCACTAGAGAATTATTTTTCAGTTTCACCCACTTTTTCCAAAATTGTCCCATAGCCCCCCCCCTGCCTTCCCCCACCCTTATTCCGAAATAGTGCCTATTAGCCTCCCCACGAAACCTACCCCCCCCCCTCCCCTACCCCCACCCCGAAAATTTACCTCACCCCCCCCCAATCCTATCTCGGCCAACATAGGTCGTAGACCCACCGAGTTTGGTATCCTCGGAACCGTCTTGGTGAGGGCTACAAATTGACCCCGCCAGAAATCCCAAATTACGCAAAAAATTACCCCCCCAAAAAAAAATATTTTACCTCCAAAACAATTAATTTAAGTTAGCCTCCCCACGAAACCTTCCTCCCCCCCCCCCCCCCCTCCCTTACCCCCACCCCGAAAATTTACCTCACCCCCCCAATCCTATCTCGGCCAATATAGATCGTAGACCCACCGAGTTTGGTATCCTCGGAACCGTCTTGGTGAGGGCTACAAATTGACCCCGCCAGAAATCCCAAATTACGCAAAAAATTACCCCCCCAAAAAAAAATATTTTACCTCCAAAAAATTTATTGACGTGACAACGTCTTAAATTAGGTTGCGGCTGGGAGTCACTTATGAAAAACGCCCGGTAACGTTACGATGAGTCACCGAACGAGAGAGAGGCCCGCCGAATGCCTTGCGTCTCTCTCCCACTCAACTATGATCGGTCTGCCGCGCGCGCAGCACTAGAGAATTAGGCGCATTGAATCGGCGCTCGAACGTTCTTGGCGTTGGAAAAACAAGAAAGCGTCACAATACAAGTTCACACGTGTGGTTAAAGTATCGTCAGCTGTGTCTGTAGTGAAAATATGGAGTGCTTAGATTCGTCATTACATGTACAATGTTTTAGTAAACAAAATATATTTCTATAGTTAAAATTTGTGCAATTCTTATTTTCATTCAATTCCTTGTTCCTATTGTGCAATTTAATTATATTCATATCAATAAATATTCTACCGAGAAAAAGACGTTGTCACGTAAAATCTTCGCCCGTAAAACCGACTTTACAGGCAACCATTTTTTTTCTGAATATTTTTATTCCATCTATCGGGAAAGTGTTATTACTGTGGTTCCTGAAATGGACAAGGTTTTTGATGGTGTAATGCCGGCATTTGGTGGATGTAAATAGGTGAACGGGAAGTATATAAACGTTTGCTGAGTCTTAATTGTAATAAAAGTGTTGGTCCAGACTCAATTCCTGCTATTTTTCTCAAGATGTGTGCAGATAATCTACATATACCCCTTGCTGAAATATTTAATCGGTCAATTATTTCTGGAATTTTTCCGGAAGCGTGGAAGATAGCACACATATTTCCTATCCACAAGTCTGGTCCGGTTGATGACGTTTGGCAATACAGACCGATTTCAATCTTATCAACTTGTGGTAAAGTACTGGAGAGTCTAATACATAGTAAGATATACTCGCATACCTGCCAAACATTCACCAAAACCAGCACGGGTTCCGCCCAAAAAAATCAACAACTACGAATCTTGCCTCCTACGCTACAGATATTGCGGATGCGCTTGATAAGAAAAATGAAGTGCATGCTGTTTACACAGATTTTCGAAAGGCATTCGACTTAGTCCGACACGACACACTTTTAAAAAAATTAAGCAACTTTGGTATCCATGGTTCACTGCTAAGGTGGTGCGAATCTTATCTGAGACATCGGTCTCAGTTGGTGTCCCTGTATGGATATAAGTCGGTTACTCGTGGTGTCCCCTCAGGAGTACCACAGGGCTCGCATTTAGGTCCTCTCTTTTTTATAATTTTTATTAACGATCTTTGCCAGGTTATTGAATCTCCCTTTAAAATGTACGCTGATGACTTGAAAGTATATCGTGTAATAGAGTCTCTTTCGGATATTGAATTGTTGCAAAACGACCTCAACCGTATACAAAACTGGTGCATACAAAACACAATGGAATTGAACACCGAAAAGTGTTACCATATAAAATTTTCCAACAAGCACTTGCCTACTCCTGCAACATACTTTATTAAAGGCATGCCTCTGTCTGAGGTGACCAATATCCGGGATCTAGGAGTAATATTTGACAACCGCCTTAGCTTTAGATTGCATTTTGATACCATTGTAAAGAAAGCATCTCAATTATCAGGTTTTATTAGCCGCCAATGTAAAATATTCCAGGAACCCAATCTAAGTATTTTGGTATATTCCAGTTTAATAAGGAGTATACTCGAATATTGCAGCACTATATGGAACCCTGGATATCAAGTTCATTCTGACCGACTAGAGCGCATCCAGAAACGCTTTCTGTATCTTATAACTTACAGTTCCAATAAATGTAAAGAACTCAAATCTTATAAGGATCGTTTGGATTTTTTCCATATGACGTCTCTCCAAAATCGCAGAAAGATACTTGATATCGCTTTTTTGTATAAGATTATAAACTGTTGCGTAGATTGTCCTGAGTTGCTGCATCGATTGAAAATTCAAGTCCCTCGTCGTGGTAGTCGGCTCCAAAACCGAAAGACATTTGTAGTTCCTTTCCACACCACCAATGTTGGCCAACACTCGTGTATCTCTCGCATCACATCGTCTTATAATTCCATCAGTAGTAATTTAGTCATTTTTACAGGTTCTTTGACCTCAATAAAAGATAAGCTTCATAAATTGTACATAGATTCATTAGCAATAAGTAGTTCTTAAGCACTGATATCTTTTTTTTTATATAATTTATCTGTTGAGCTTTTTTATCTTGTTTTTAGTGTATGCTGTCTTCACTTTAATAGGTTATAAATTGTCCGTATGTTTATATTGTTGAATAGTTGTTGTGTGTACTTTCTATTTTGTAACCAGTTTGTGAAGCAAATAAAAAAAAAAAATAAGATTTCATTTTTAATTCGTCTATAATCTAATACAGACGCACAAGTATTACAATCATAAGCACAATGCTCATTTAAAAAATTATTATCATTTCAATGTACAGATCGGCTGTACCAAATAAACTAGCTAATCCTTTCTTCTAATCCTGTTTTTGCATAATTTTCTGCCTGTATTTACCAAATTGTTCGCAATGATCCTGAATCACAGAACATTCCTAACGAACTCGTTTGACATACGCCAGAAAGGAGAACGGCCATACGCACGGTGGTTTAACTTAGAACAAACAACGACGAATTATAATCATCGTTTTTACTAACTTAACACCAGAGGGCGAAAAAATCGTTGGTTTGTACGGGTTTCTCCATTTTACGTAGATTGTATTTTACGCGGATATTATTGGCCCTAAATTACTTTTAACAGCATTGATTAGCTTATTTGCTGATGAGTTAATTTTAAAGCAATTATTAAATTTATTAAAATGCATACACATGCGGAAATGAGAATTGTTATTTTCACATTTCTATACAGAATTATTTGTTTCAAATAGATAAAATTCAAATCGATTCTGTTAGATCTTATTCAGGTCCAAACCTCCCTAAAACTTTTCTTTTCATGAAAGTAAGTATAGCATAGATGTAGTATAGAACATAGATCGGCAATGTGTCATTTTGAGCGCGACCAAAACTGATTTACGATTGTGTGCGTGAAGTTTACATGTGTGCTTGACATATAGTGGTGTACCATGCACTTTCGATACTATCATATCGATATCGATATAGCCGTCGGCCTGTAGTTCTGTAATAAAATGTTATGGATATATGCAACATTTTATTATATATTAACAGAAACTTATTGATGTGTTTATTTCAATACAGATTGATAAACACACAAATAAATAAAGATAAATTGTCATATTATTTGAAAACATTTTGTTTGAGATGTTTTGTATGGGTCTTTATGTTCACCTGAACAAAATTATTTTTTTCATTGTCATGTCTACATAGTACATACACCTAATTAAACTGAGAACAAAAACACTTTTATAAAATAAAACTATAATTTACAAAGTTTAGCGTTTTCGGTTTATTTTTTTCATTTTTAATTTCCCGTCGCGAAGTTTCGATTACTTTACAGCTTTCGTAGTCACAGAGTGGACTCAGTCTGTAACAAAATCCGTGATTATTAGTTTTTTTTCAATGAGTAACATTCGCGTAAGTCTAAGAAACACATTTTTACTATATGTATACTAGAGTTAAAAAAATATGCTTATTCAAATCAATTGACTTGTAACACATTGGGAAGTGTTGGACGCCTGCTAGGCCGCGTTGGAGGTGTACGGAGGAGCTTGTAGGAAGTCGTTGGATGCAGGCAGCTTACAACAAACTGATGTAGACATTCTTGTGGAAGGTCTATGTTCATTAGTCGCATTACTGTGGCTGAAGAAAGAGACAATTTAATAAACTATGAAGCTTTTCTCGATCACGTCACCTAAACTAATGTTTTTCCTATGATAATTATAAATTTGAAACCTATACCTAATGTTATGATAAATAGATAATGTTGCTTCAAAGTTTGGACGATGATACTGTGCATAGAAGTATCGCATATTTTATAATATCGAATATGTTCTAGTTATACTATTATAAATTGACAGCCTCTTGGCAGAGATTGAAACAGGTTCTTAATTCATAAATCACACACATGAAGTGTTATAATAATTATTCCACAAATATAAAAAAATGAGAAAAAGTAAAGTAATAAATAATATTGTAGAATGAATACTATAATAATGGCCGGGCTAATATGGCCGAGATAACGCCAGGTAGAAGAAGAAGAACGCACACTATCACAACATACTATAGCTCCATAAAAATGTAGGGAAACATGTGTTGTCATCTACTATTTTATCGACAACCTTTCATTGATCGAATCTGTCAGTCAATCCCTAGCAACTTTTGGTTGAAATTATTGTAAATTCACGTATTTGATATTATTTTTTATACGCAATGGATGCTTTCAGCGTATTTATATAATGAAATACTATATTCTTTTCTACCGATATGTATACACGGATTTCCATTTAATTCTATAATATCGTCACAAAATAGTATTGTACAAAAGTGACCGGTACCTGTGAAAACTTTAATTATTGCGGATTTGTACGCCTGCATGAACCACACCTTGGCACTGCACAATGCACTATAATAAACAACGTTTAATAAATATAACCAGCTACTGTAAAATCAAATAAATTATGAAAATAAGCGAATTTTGTTGCTCGCTTAGTTTGACATATTTCGACTCTGGGTCACTGCAGGCTACTTTTGTGTAAACGTATGGTCGCATCATGCATCTCGCTTTAACATATGAGTTAAATTATTCTATCTCTTTCACATTGCCGATCTATGTTTTATACTAAATCCACAGAACAATGAGGTACATAGAAGAAACGTTAATGACCTTTCAACGTACACTCTAATTTTGACAACAAGAAATAATTGTGCTGTGATTGGCTGTGATCTCGTCTGATAGTTATCGATATCGATAGATGAACTTTATTTATAGCAAATTCGTAGGCATGATAAAATAAACTTTAATTTTATATAAAACACATCGGTAGATATTCATACATATACATGAATCATGTAAATGTAAAAAAAACAATACATGTTTGATTGCGTTACTCTGCTAGTACGCAAAGCCTCCAGAGTCAATTTTTGCAAGGAACATGATGAAATCGAAATTTGTGAAGAGTAAGGTGGGAACTTCTTTATTGACACTTAATATTTAATAACGGATTTCTGTCATTTCGCTATTCATTATGTAGGGTACCATTTCACATGTTAGTGGGTACTTCTGACGAAAATTGTAAAATTGGCAAAAATAATGCGAGTTCTCGATATGCTATTAAATCAAGTGTATAAATGTATGGAGAACCATCTCCTGATCATAAATTTGGGGAAAGGAAGGTAGTGTCTAGAAGGAATTCTGTATTCTGTATTAGCCCATATACGTCCCACTGCAGGGCACGGGCCTACTCTACAATCGAGAATACGATTGAGAATGGTTAGGTCATATAGTCCACCACGCTGGCCTAGTGCGGATTGTTGGGTAGCTAGAAGGAATGTTTTGAAACAATTAATTAATTTGTTTATTTATTATTATTTGGGAAACAAACAGAAAATTAAACATATAGATTACATATAAATGTTGTACAGAATCCAGTAGTTTCCACTAATAAATTAATGTAGAGAAAAGAGTCGTCCAGGCAAATGAGAAAAGCTTATCACGTTAAACAAATGCAATTACGTCGTTAAGGAAATGTATGAAAATTAATGTTTTTTTTTTTTTAATTATAAGGATGATAAAAAAAGTATTGAAAGATAAATAAAGAATATAATATGCAGTTTATTGGATTGGTAAAACTATACGGCCTACTTTTATGCTGATTTGGGATATTATTATGTCTCTCACTTTCCCTCTCTTCGGCCATAGAAAGTCCACTGCCAAACATAGGCCTCCCCCAAGGCTCTCAACATTGAACTATTAGAAGTGATCTACATCAAAGAGCGAAAATTATCTGTGATGGAGTTTATAAATATTGTGGGTATAGCACGCCGCCCTGAGGAACGCCAGCAGAAATAGTGCACCAAGAAGATTAATTATCCTCCACACTGATGCGTTACAGGCGCCCAAACAGGTAACGACAAAACGAATCAACTATACGTGTAATATAATTATGATATGTGCATTTATTTTAAGTAATCCAACGTATGAAATACATAATATAATTTTACCATTTCTGAATGGAGATGTAATGACGGGACAGCATTATATTTTAGTCTACGCCATTTATGATTTTTGTTAATAAAACAATCACTGGTGAAATGTTTTGAGCAAATACGGTGCTGTTTTTTCAATTGTAAATCTGTTCGTGCGACAGCATCAATCCACTTTTGCTTCATAGCTTCATTTGTAGGGAATCTGCATTGAAAAATAATTATAATATGAAACACTAAGATTATATCATATGGCATTTAAGAATAAATGCTTTATTTCTCACCTTAGTTACAAATATACAATAATATTAATGTAAGAGAGCACAGAAAAGTATTTTAATTGTACATTACACTAGACAATTATTCCTGTATACGTGGCTGTAAAAATGGTTTAACATTAGTTGACTCTATCTCCTGAAGTAAGCTAAAGCCTGTATCTCTGGAGATAGTACTCGACCATGTTTTTACCCCCAAAATATTTCACGTGCCACTGTCACCTCTCATCATCCGTTGTTGTAATCATATAATGTAACAAATTGTGTTTTTATATTGTTGTGTATATATATATATATATATGTATTTTAAATTAATTTTGTGTTTGTGTGTGTGTGTGTGTGTTTGAGTGTGTGTGTGTGTGTGTGTGTGTGTTTAGTTTTTTTTTTTTTTTTTATATATGTATATACATTAAATTAAGATAGATTCTGTTTCCTCATAATCTAGTTGCAGTAACCAACTTTTAAGAGTGTTTGTAAGTTCTCGTTTACTTAATTGCATTATCTTACACTTTTTATTAATTTTATTGTATAGAATTGTACTCATTACATAGTATTGTGTTTTTGCAAAAGAGAAGGTTTCGCGCAGAGGCCGAGCGCTTTTTACAACTACACTACCGGGTAAGTATTTAAAGTACAAGCCAACTTATGTAACATGGCTAGTAAACTAAAATATGCATTATTTATATTATCGATAAAATGTGCACCACATCACTATTGAACATGACTACCAAATTGGTAAAAATGAACAATATTTAAAAATTACTGAATCGAATGGCCTGCGGGTTATTAGAATATGACACCAACATAATAAAGTTTAAGTTTAATTAGTTATTTTGCAACCCTGTATAAGTTTTTAGCAAATATTATTTGTTTATTGTCAACTCACAAATGGAAGCTGATGATTTCAGCTTGTTTTTGAGTGCGCGGAGAACGCGATCTGCATCCTGCAATGCAAGACATTGGTATTTCGCTTGGCTTGATTGTAAAGTACACAGGCACTGTTTAATTATTAAAATAACACAAAATATTTAAAAAAATCGGGAGACGACTATGTCAAGCGCGCACGAAAGTATAACGTAACTAAACTGTGTTGGCGCGTTGCCGGTTTGTAAAATTTGACATAAATTCACTTTTTAATTCGGCTGCGTAATCATACCCAACATAGCAATTTGACGTTTCATGAGTGAACATGAGCCGTCTTTAGCACATACTATTTGTCTCATTCTCTCCCATGATTTGGCCCATTGGAAAAAACAGGATAAGTATATGAGTAATTTTCAGGCTCTTTCTATGTACCTCATTGTTCTGTGACTAAATCTATGAAGTATAGATATATTACTGGATTGTTTTTCTTACTTAACGCCAGAGGGCGCCTTGAATTGATTGAGTGACGTCTCTATCTTAGTATGTAAAATGTACTCTGTGGCCATACGTAGTACTAGGTATCAGTAGTTAATAAATATTGTAGACCCTGATACCGATACTGCTTAAAATGTATTATAGCGTTTTAATGGTTTGTCCTTAAACGTTTTCCTTTTTTAACCCGGGTTATTTAATCATTTAATCATTGAAATATAATTATCATCACATTTTAAATTTTGTTCACAGAACCGAAGGCAAAAAGGTATTTTTATTGGATTTTTAGTTAATTTCTCTGAGAATTCCGGGCCTGGGTCGCAACTATGTTTATATTTATTGAAAATATATATTTTTCCCTTCACAGAACGTAGGTTTCAATAAGGAACAAAAATCATCGCATCCTTTAATTTTCTTATATATTGCCCAATGCGTGCGATCTGTTTTTAAGAAACATGCTCTTTTGTAAATGTTCTTTGGTACGTGTATAATATTTTAAAGAACTTATTTACAAACGTTGAAAAAATTTAAAAGTGTTCTTAATTAATTGGTTCATGTGATTTTATTTTAATTATTTGTGGATTACTAATGTGTCTATATGCATGTTATTTATAGTTTCAGTTTTACCAATCATAAATTTAAAATATAATTATAATAAAATATATGATTCCATTGTTACGAGCCAGAAATCTCACGTTAACTTCATCATATTACATATCGGGTATATCAAGAGTGCTACCGAAAACGAAGCCGGGTAGTAGTTTTTGTAACTATAAACATAATTTAACTAAACATTTCGCAAAGAAACGCAATTTTTTTTTTTAATTCCTTTTTTTTACTAAAGGAATTGGACACTTGAAGGAATTACTCCGCTAAAAGTATTCTTTTACTTTTCACTATTTATAATTCCAATACAGTTCAACATCGTCTTATTTTCTTTAACAAATTATTCCTAGTACATACATCCCGTATTTTATATATATTCTCTCTCGATCCAATACTCGCTCAATCCGGCAATATATCTTTAATAATCCATGATTCAAACAAATAGCCATATCCAAAATTAAACGCCAAATTATCAATGTCAATAAAACTAAACAGCTATATAATAAACAATTCATTTTCTTGGTCTAACATCAAACCACTCATTGGCTTATGTTGCATAACAACGCCATCTGCTGGAATATCTTTAGTGTTATTGTATCGTAAAGCAGTTAGGTGCACATAATAAAAAAATAGTCTTAGTATGTAAAATGTACTCTGTGAAAAATAGTATTATTATTCGCCAATAGATATCAGGAAGTGTCATATTATCAGTTTATATATTTGTTTTATAACATTTTGTAAAAATTAATCCTAGCTAGATCGATTTATCGCCCCCCAAACCCCTTGTATATAAAGTTTCATGAAAATTGTTGGAGCCGTTTCCGAGATACAGAAAAAATATTTTTTTAATTTCTTAAAAAAATAAATTCTCGTTTAAAGTTATAACATAAGATAGAAAAACCAAGCCATTGGTTTAGACTTTTAGAGACACAAATTTTATAAACCTATACCTTGACTTTTTTTTTAATCAGTTTTATTTAAGGGACTTTGATACTTATAAAAAATACACGGCAGTCCCATCTTACCTTATAAATAAACTAGATTTTGCTCGCGGCTTCGCTTGGGTTAAAAAGTTAATTAGTTATCGTTTTAGCGGCTTTACTTTTGTTTAGCATGTGTAAAAAATTAGGGCCTACAAAGCTTCTTTGTACACAATATTCTTAACTAATCTGTCATTAAGCGCTAAAACTATAAAGCCATTGGGTGAACTTACTCGTGAGCAAGCAATATGAAACTGAAATGCTTAATTGAATTTATCTAAATCCTATATCTCATCCTTAATTTCAGTTCAATCAGTCGAAAATCTAAGAAGATTTATACAAATTTCATCCCCTATTTTATCCCCTTGGGGGTAGAATTCATCTACCTGTATACCAAATTTCAGCCCGATCTGTCCAGTGGTTTGGGCTGTGTGTTGATAGATCACGTCAGTCAGTCACCTTTGAGTTATATATACCTATATTTAGATATCTACACAACAAGTTAAGATAATTAAAAATAAAACAAGCAAAACACAAATCTATCATTCCTCAACAATCAATAACTAAAACATATTAAATACTAAAGTAACATTATAAACTTAATGTACCTTGTCGTCAAGAAGCATTTATTAACGACGAACGTTGGATTCCTTAACTCATGGGCCAAAGTGAATGATTTCGACGTGGAATATTGCGGTAGTAAAAGTTTCCACTTTCGCTTGCTCACAATGAAACGTGTAGGTATCGAAGTTGTTTACATATTATAAGATACCTTACCTTTTACAAGCTGTTCTCGTCGGCAATAGTTGGGTATCTGAATATATTAAAATATGCATTCGCATCTGTTATAAAAAATCCAAACAGCATTTAGACAGAATTTCCGTTAGAATACAATTTTGTACTCCGATGGAATAATTCAGAAACCATATTTAAGGTAAGGTTAGGTTACTAGTAATGGACCATGTACCAGTAGTTGACCACTAATGCACATAAACCGATAAAATAAGAATTCACAATATATTTTAAAACTAATTCCATTTTAAGTAGTCAGTGCTACCATCTGGTCAACGAAGCGCGCAAACTACGCGTTAATTTTTTTCGTATATTCCAAATGCCCGCCAATTTTATTGTTGATTGACATACTATAAATACATTAATAAAATTTTTTGTAAAAAATATGTTAATGAATGAAAAGTTTGATCTTATACAATATTAATAACTTTGTCACCTTGTTGATGATAAGTGTTTTATTTTTCTCATTCGTTTAGGATTCATTGATGTAACGTAGTATTTAAAATACGAAAATTTGTTTACAAGATTGAGATGTGGGGGTGGTTCACTACTGATTCCGTTTTACCATTATTTTCTAGTAATTGACCAAGATGGTTCACTTCTGATGAAATTCCGTATTATGTAAATATACTGTACACAATAACAATATATAAAAGGAAGCATTCACTAGAATAAACTATTTTATTTACTTTTACAATAAGTTAATATTAATTATTAGTTGACCATCTTCATTAAGGTATGATTAGTTACGAAAACCATTTTTTCACCTTGTAGATGTCTGGGAAAAAGGGAGCATTCCTAAATTATACTGGAGGTGCAATTCTATTGGCAGTAAAGAATGTTATTCTTCTTAAAACACCAATTAGAACGGCTGCAAAAAAATCGGTGTACCAAGAATAACACTTCCAAAATTACATTTACAAAGAAATTCATCAAAAACAAGTAAAAAGAAAGAAAATATCTTGATTTGCTTCTTATTTTACAAATAACTCAAATTAAAACTTAAGAATCTGAACGGTCAACTGATGCAAAATATGGTCATCTACTAGTAGTACGAGAGATGACAACCAAAATTTTTGCCTCATAGCAATACGGCCACAACCGCATCAAATTGATAGATTTGATTATTTCGAACTCGAAAATACCAATTTCAAACATTTTTCGCGTAGCGTTTGACTGAACTGAATTTTCAAAAATTTCAACAAATTTTACCGGACTGTATCATAGCAATATGTCTGATTTTCTGACTGTATTATATAATAGCTCTTAGATACCAAAAACATATTTTTCAGAAGTTATTAGTGTAGCCCGAACCCAAAAAAACATTTTCAAAAATTAAAAATGACACAAAAAAAATGATTATAGCAATCCGTCTGAAAATGTTCTTTACGGGTAAATTATGATTAGTTAATCGGAAAAAAAATATTTTCTAAAGGAAATTTAGATGCATCAAATTTTGGGACCATTCTAAATATGTTCAGGAATTTACCGATCGGTATCATAGCAATATGTCTGAAAATTGTTGAACGCGACTAAATGAATTATCCAAATATAAAAAAAATATATCAGAAGAATTCAGTGTCAATTCAGCCTCCTTTATCAGACAACTTTTCGATACCGACCGTGTTGAAGCGTGACTGATTGCAAGTCGGGTAATTACCATGATTTTGTCTTGCCAAAATAGAGCGCGGACAACGTATCTATGCTATCAAAACGTCTATTATAATTGATTATTTTGAATTCCTAAAAACCCACTGTGCCTTGTCATTGGGAATAGAAGAAAAAAAAAACATCCGCGAGTCCTTGGACAACCAGCGACACACCCACATCCGTCTGTGCAACTTATAGTTTATTGTCACCTTAAGTGAGCGTCATTTCAACAGTAAGGACAGCTGGTGAGTGACTATGTAAGCTAAGAGAGTGGCAGGAGCGTAACATGCAAAAAACCATTCCTACCGCAGCAGGAGCGTAAGAAGCGCTCAGGTATCGGCCTAGCGACTCCAAAACGTTCTTTCCTCTTTTGGGAGTACATGCGACATCTAAAATTTCTGAAAACAGTTTTTTTTGTAATCCTGCCAAATATATGACCAGTTGAAAAAAAATTCATTCGGATTGCTATAATACAGGTCGGCTAAATTTGATGACATTTTTAAAAATTCGCTTCAGGTATATACTACGCGCAAAATGTCTGAAAACTAACTTATCTATACATTTAAATAAAATTGAAGTGTCTGTTTTAAGAGTGAAAATAAAAAAAATGTCCTACTACATATCGTTATATACACGATACCTGTGCCGAAAATGATATTTAAAAAAATGTTGTCTGTCTGTCTGTTTGTTCCGGCTAATCTCTGAAATGGCTGGACCGATTTTGACGCGACTTTTTTTGTCAGGTAGCTGATATATCATGGAGTAACTTACGATACATTTATTTTAGAAAAAATCTTTTATGTTGCAATGCCCTCGTGCAGCTCACGCGCATGCCACCACTAGGCCATCACGTCAGGCGCCTCCCACCACTTCTCCCACCAACGAATCAATATCACATTTACAAAATATTGTATATAAAGAAATTTTTCAATAAAGCTAGTACAAAAAACTGAAAATAAATGTGTAACGGGAGTTTACCGCCGCTCGCTATGAGATGGCGCCACCGTAGAATTAGATCGCACTATGGTTCCGTTACAAAGGTAGATAATTAAAATAAATAATGCAATAACAAAAAAAAGTAAATAAACTAATTAACTTTTTTGTTAAATTCCACACGGACGAAGTCGCGGGCACAGCTAGTTCATCATAAAATCTATGTACATTTCCAATATCAGACGTATTGCTATGATACCGACTGCTTTTTTTTGGACATAGCAGAAATAGCCTCACATGCTATTGCTACACTTTTGACCGTTGCTATCTACCTAGTCGGGTTCAGAATAATATAATCTAACGATATTATACAGTGTTGACTGTATTGCTATGATACATGGTTTTGGTCATCATCTCTGGTACTATAGTTTTTAGATGATCAACTACTAAATCTCTTATACGAGGTTTTATTTTATTTTGTATATTTTATTCAACCATTGTACAAGAAAAAATACTGGTTTGTTTCGTTGACAGACATGCATAGGGCTTATAAAAACACTCATTGAATTTGGATGATTACATATTTATATAATGAACTTAACTTTTTTTAATATATATCATATATTGAAATAACACTATTATTTACGGATTTTGTCACAGATTTGGTTTAATTTCGTATGGATAATTTTGTCACGGGGCGGACTGTACCGAATGTCTGTACTGGATTGTGTGTATCAGTCCGCCCTGAGACCACGTAAGAGGTAAAGTAATCGAAACGTCGGGAATTTAAAAAATAAACCAAATCCACGATAAAATAGTAGCTTTATTTCAATGTTAAAATTCGCGTAAATCTAAGAAACCATTATTATATACACATTTTTTTGCAACATAAAATTATAGAACCATTTAATAAAATTGAGACGTCTATGTTAGTTTTACGTTATAACTAGTAATAAGTTCACATATTCCCACCGAAAAAAAAATCCCCTATTTTTTGACACCAAACAGAATTGCCTTCCCACCTAGGGTGATAGTATATGTTCAGAACCGAAGTTCGAATGTGCGTACGTTCGACTTTCGAAATAAGTTATAAGTTTTCCACTTCTAAAAATCAGTATTATTCTCAATGACACTTATCATTCACTCGGAACTTACTCTCTCTACTCTCTCTCGTAACCATATAGTTCCGATATGGTTACGACGTCATAAATATTATACCAACATTTTGTGGAATACATAAAAAAGTCCTAGTTTCACATACGACCTACAACCTACATCGATCATTTGAACTTTCTAACTTTCTAACTTTCGAATCATGGAGTAAGCTCTCTGGTTCTCAGTCCATATGACCCTAGCTCATAATGTCACTAAAACAAAGTCCCGAATAAATCATAAATAGTTTGTTACCTTTTATGCGCCGATACAACTGAGCCGGTAACTCATCTAAAAGCCTGTAATCATAGCCACATCAACACCCAAATATGTAAATATATGATAGCAACTAAAACTTAAGAGTCTTTACAGCATAAATTAGTATTATGTACAAAGACTTTGCAGCCAATACGCTCCTAGAATTTATTTTTGTGACAGTTAAATTTTCCCACCCACACAAACCCTACTCAACTTTTGACAGATAAAAAGAAAGAAAGAAGAAAGAAAAATAGTTTTATTTGCCACAAGCATTAAAACGACGTACAAAAACAGATACACGAAGGTCTATTTATAAAAATAAAAATAAAGAAGAAGTTCGCACGTCGTGGCTGTGACAAGTAGGTGATCACTCAGCAATTATGTTGCGCGGCGGTGCAGGCCGTAGCACAACGCTGATTTTCGGTGATCACCTTAGATGACGTGCAGACGCAAGCTAACGCAAACTTAAGCCTATTATAAAAAACTAAACATTAACCTAAACCTTAAATAAATATCCTTATATAATTTATTTATTTATTTTTATTTATTTATCCTTATACCGGGTATCTCAAGACTGCTACCGAAAACGAAGCCATATTTAAATTATAATTCTGTTGTTCATTTGTTGGTCTAGCAGGATTTTTTTGAACTGAGACTTGAATGTTTCCTTTGTTTTCAGTAGTCTCATGGGTGGTGGTAGATCATTCCAGCGCGGCGGCGGGGTTACTCTGGCTACAATTTCCTTCAAACCGACATACACAACAGTGCAATTTACACTACTGTTTGGCGGGAGAAATAGACATTCCTGTGGTACCTACTCATGAGGCCTCAAATGAGACAAATGAGAGACCTACCACCAGTACCACAGATTCCAAAATATTAATTGTTTATTTCAAGGTATAAAGATTTATATGTAAAGGAACAAACATCCACACAGGCACATGACTTTGTGTCGTTATTAATTTATACCATAAGTATAATCGCGTAATGGCAAAAAATATTAATAAAGATATATCTACGTTGAATAAATTACAATGGCACAAATCATTAATTACGCTTATCTATCATAATTTGTTTCAAGTGTTCAAATTTATTGCCCACTTCATCATTTTTTTATGTATTCATAATTAAAATATTAACATAGAATTATTCTGTGATATATAATTATAAATATATTTGTCTGTTATTACCGTATCTTTGCACTTTTCAAAAAATATTCAGAAAACAGCTAATATATTTAAATTCATTATACACCATTCACAGATGATATTCACGCCCATTACTTTACCTGACCTCTTTCTATACTAGGATAATAACGGCAATACTAAAGCGGTTTAAAAATATATGTTTTTAAGAAATGTCTTAGAGTCCTTATGACGGAAAATTAATTACTTTTGGAATGATTTGATAAATTGAAATAAGGTGAATTCCTCAACCTGAGAAGTAAACCCGGGACGCCGCTGTTTACAAATCAAACACTATTATGGCCAAATACTCAAGATAGTTACAGGTTCTATTCAGGCTTAAGTTTTTGAGGAGTGAAACTTTAAATTAATATATCATTTTACCGGATTGACATTACAAAAAGATGTTACAGATCATCAACAAAGAAACCACGTTTCTCTGCGATTTCAATACATGGGCTGTAAAGAGACTCACAAAATAAAAAATGTGTCGCTGGACCTATAAGACTTGGATTATATAAATATCGTAAACAAACTTTGTGTTATAGAATAACTGTATTAAGGCAATGCGCCAGAAAGAAAAATAAATGAAGAGGAGTGGACTTCTTGCACCCGGCCAAAATCCACTGTAATCCATACATGTTGGATGCAAGCTCGCAATAGGTCATTGTGGAAATCATCTCCAACGGTGCCTGTGGTTGAAGATAGTGTTCATGAACAGTAGCAAAACTAAACAACTTGAATTACAAAGCAATGCTTGGCTTCCCACTGCTCTCGCCATCCTAAGACATAAGATGTTAAGTTTCAATATCTAGACGCGCGGCGCGGCGAGGCGGGAAGTTAAATAATGTACAAATGAAACTAAATCAGCGATAAAATCCTTGAAAAATAGTCTTATTTCAATTATTTACAGTTAATAGATTAAGATCTATGTATAGACGGACTTATTCCTGAGGTATTCTCTACGCCGAGCCTCAAGTGATAGTAATATATGTTGAGTTATAAAACAAAACAAAAAAGTAAATAAATATACAGGGTATAACAAGACTGCAGTCTGCTACCGAAAACGAAGCCGGGTGGTAGTTTTAGCGACTTCAGACAATGCAACAGAAAAAGTTGCAAAAAAAAGCGATTTTTTTTTGTTATTTTTTTCCTATGACCATATTTGGGTGGTAAATACTTTTTTTCCTAAAATAATAGTGTATACCCTTTTATTTATAAATAATCTAAGGTATAAGAGAGTTTAAATTTTTATTTTAGCAAAAACTATGGATTTAACACCCAAAATGACGATATTTAAAAAATAAAAAAAAAATAAAGTCGGTTTTACGGGCGAAGATTTTACGTGACAACGTCTTTTTCTCGGTAGAATATTTATTGATATGAATATAATTAAATTGCACAATAGGAACAAGGAATTGAATGAAAATAAGAATTGCACAAATTTTAACTATAGAAATATATTTTGTTTACTAAAACATTGTACATGTAATGACGAATCTAAGCACTCCATATTTTCACTACAGACACAGCTGACGATACTTTAACCACACGTGTGAACTTGTATTGTGACGCTTTCTTGTTTTTCCAACGCCAAGAACGTTCGAGAAAGACAAAGACAGAGACACAAGCATGCGCCGATTCAATGCGCCTAATTCTCTAGTGCTGCGCGCGCACCGTTACGTTACCGGGCGTTACACTTTTTCATAAGTGACTCCCAGCCGCAACCTAATTTAAGACGTTGTCACGTCAATAAGAAAAATCGTATTTTGCCTGCTCTCGATTGTCGAGCTCGTCAAGACGATTCCTCTGACTCCAAACACGGGGGGTTTACTTTAAGAAATGACGGAGTTATGCCTGGACAAATATTTTAGGGGAGAGAGGGAGGAATTTGGGGATTTGGTTGGGGCCAATCTGTAGAGCTCACCGAGCCGGTTCCAAAGATACCAAACTCGGTGGGTCTACGATCTATATTGGCCGAGATAGGATTGGGGGGGGTGAGGTAAATTTTCGGGGTGGGGGTAAGGGAGGGGGGGGAGGAAGGTTTCGTGGGGGAGGCTAACTTAAATTAATTTTGGAGGTAAAATATTTTTTTTTGGGGGGGTAATTTTTTGCGTAATTTGGGATTTCTGGCGGGGTCAATTTGTAGCCCTCACCAAGACGGTTCCGGGGATACCAAACTCGGTGGGTCTACGACCTATGTTGGCCGAGATAGGATTGGGGGGTGAGGTAAATTTTCGGGGTGGGGGTAGGGGAGGGGGGGGGGGGTAGGTTTCGTGGGGAGGCTAATAGGCACTATTTCGGAATAAGGGTGGGGGAAGGCAGGGGGGGCTATGGGACAATTTTGGAAAAAGTGGGTGAAACTGAAAAATAATTCTCTAGTGCTGCGCGCGCACCGTTACGTTACCGGGCGTTACACTTTTTCATAAGTGACTCCCAGCCGCAACCTAATTTAAGACGTTGTCACGTCAATAAACTTCGCGTTTCTTTGCGAAATTTTAGTTGCATTGTGGTTGTAGACACTAAAACTACCACCCGGCTTCGTTTTCGGTAGCAGTCTTGAGATACCCAGTATACATCTTCTATACATACATATAAATAAAATTGAAGTGTCTGTTTTAAAAGTGAAAATAAAAAAAATGTCCTACTACATATCGTTATATATGTTATGGGCCAAGTGATTAATGCGGGCAGTATAAATATTGCTGAGCCATATCGGGCCAAGTGATTAATTACAATCTAAACTCACCTATTTATCACATTGCCAGGGCATTATGAATATGGCTACATGATGATCGGGCAATGTGATTAATAGGTGATTTTTTACGTGGTGCGCTGCCGCATTGTCGCATCTGAGATAGACCCATAAATTAGAAAGGTTGAATTGATCTGCTTATGGTTAGTTGTTTTTTAACGTCCGAAACATTATCTTCAGAAGAAAATTAGTGTACCCACTTTATGGATCAGTTGGGTCGACTGTGCCCCAAAACCGACTCGGAACACCCCGACTTCTCGTAGTCTTTTGGCTACCGACCCTAGAGTGTATATAAAAAGCCGGAGACGATGCAGAAGCTAATTTGCATTGACAACAAGTGTTTTAAGGGCTAGGTTGCTATAACAGTTATCTCTCAGGAATGGTACGTTACCTTTTCATGGGAGTGGTACCAGGGGAGGTGCGACACTCCCCCTCCCCCTCCACTCCTCCTAACCCACTCCCTCGTGCTGCCCTGTTCTTAATTCTACCACTTCGGCTCATTTTGATTCGCTTTACATCACTCTGCCCAATAGGCACTTTGCATTATTCATAATGCCCGGGCAATGTCATAAATTGATTGGTTATAATCACATTGCCCGCTCTTATTGGGCATTATTCATATTGCCCGGGCATTATGAATAATGCTCGATTAATCACTTGGCCCATAACATATACGCGATACCTGTGCCGAAAATGATATTTTAAATTTTTTTGTCTGTCTATCTGTGTTTTTATTTCCAACTCCTCCTATTAATTTCACTTTCGGATTGATTTCGTTGCCGGTTAAAGACAAGTTAGACATTCCCGGAGACTCGCCGAGCTTCAATGCTCGGTGTCATTACATTGCGTGCCACTGTTGATCCTGGCTCACAGGAGTTACAGTGGTGGGTGTGAGGGTGGGACATTGTCTGTCTGTTTGTTCCGGCTAATCTCTGAAATGGATGGACCGATTTTGACGGGACTTTTTTTTGTCAGGTAGCTGATATAATAAGGAGTAACTTAGGCTACATTTATTGTAGAAAAATAAAGTAATGTTGCAATGCCCAAGTACTGTCCAGTACCGCGCGCAGCTCACGCGCATGCCACCATTGGGCCGTCACGTCGGGCGTCTCCCACGACTTCTCCCACCAACGAATTAATATCACAATAACAAAATATTGTATATTAAGAAATTTCATTAAAGCTAATACAAACAACTGATAATAAATGATAATTAAAATTTCACCATAGAACCGAATGAGACGGGACATAAACCGGATATAAAGGGACGGGAAATATAGTCGACGGCGCGCGGGAAATATAGTTAGTACGCGAAATAATATGTTGTTGCCAAATCAATACTGGACTCAAAAGCTATCTGCACCCGGGCGAAGCCGGGTCCGACCGCTAGTATTACCATAAATAATAACACATGAACAAACATACACAAACTCACGCCTCTTTTCCTGAAAGGGTAGGAAGTGGTGACACAGAAACACCCACGTTTCGCTTTGCATGTTCCGTTTCGCGATGTAATAGGGGGCGAGCCTATCGCCATATCGAAAACAAATTCTTAATTCCGGACTGATATCGAATAGAAAAATCCAATATCACTTTCCCAATCCAAGATCCTCAACGTTGTCATGGTGCCGCACAACAGCGCCACCGAGAACTTCATATGACTTAACAATAAACATGATTAACATGCAATTATTCTATTAATTACATTTAATTACAGTCACGCTTCTAATTTATATAATAAAAGCAGGAAATTATGAATTTGAATTGAATTTATTAACTTGGTTTTCGTACACCGTCTAAATAATGAATAATTTTGCAAAATAATATGCAAAATTATTTTTTGCTAAACATAATTATGTTAATTATAGACAAAATCCGCAACATGCATCACTAACAAGTTCTAGAACCAATTAAACATGAGTTAATCTTGTGGTCCTAAAAACTAAAATAGGTAAAAATTTGAGATGGATCGGATAGGAGTTTAGCCGGATAGCGAATACCGAATAATTTGATAATCTGTTAGCTGGATAGCCAAATATTGGCACATCGCAAGAAGCAGCTTATGCTAATGGTAAAGGATACTCAAAGGAGAATAACAACTCACCGTACAGGAGGGTCACCCAACTGTAAGCACACTAACACTACACCAAAATATGTTTTATCCTGCGGGATAAGTAACGCTGATCTTTTAAAAAAATAAAGACCTAGCGTCTATATCGGGTATTCAGTCGGATAATATTTAGGCCACCGATATCGCATAGTTATCAGATATCTGATTCCCCAATGGCATTTGCAATTGCATCTCTAGTAAAAATGGGTCGTCTCGTCCAGGGTCTGCTGGATCGGTGGATACCGTATTTGAATTGCATGGCTTGCGTACTATAAGTTATTACACTCAGAATATATCGTGTATAAAAAAAACATTGCGGATTTGCACTATGGGCCTTATTATGTAGGAAGCTCAAAGTCACTCAACGAGCTATGGAGAGGGCTATGCTCGGGGTTTCCCTACCAGATCGAATCACGAATGAGGAGATCCGTAGGAGAACTAAAGTAACCGACATAGCCCCGCGGATACGAAAGTTGAAGTGGCAATGCGCAGGGCACATAGCGCGAAGAACTGACGGCCGATGGCGCCAAAAAGCTCTCGAATGGAGGCAGCGTAGCGAAAAATGTAGCGTAGGATGTCCACCTACAAGGTGGTCAGACGACCTGGTAAAGGTCGCGTGACGTCGTTGGATGTCACTGTGGAAATCATTGGGAGAGGCCAGTGTTCAGCGAGGACTTCCTTTGGCTGATGGATCGAGTTGCAATGTAATAGTAATAATAAATTGTTTATTAAATGCCTTCCTCAACCTAATTTACAAACAGAAATTAACTTCACTATTAGTCCTTAGGACAAGTAACAACCTTAATGAAATACTGCTGGTGCTTATATTATGATAGCCTCATACTTTAAGCATCAATCTGTACATTGCAGAGCTTAGTTAGACAACTCTTTTATATTTGCAATATTTTCAATAATAATTAAAAGTAAAGTAAGACAAGTTCTTTCCTTCAAACTAATTCTTTATGCCGTCAGTGCATTGAACATCTGTCTTTACGGAATTAATATTCGCTAAAGAAAAAACTTGCATATTCCCTTACAAAGTTATTTTACACGTCGATTGACGCGACGTTTTGGCTGTTCATATAATTAGCAACATACTCGTCATATTATAAAATCCGCGCGCGCCGAATTTCGTCTTCATTATTTTCCTGTACGTCCTCTCTGGGGTATACTTCCAACTGACCTATTTTGTAGTCATTAAAATAAAAAAATCAAGAATATTCTTCTGTGGCATTACGGTGATTTAAAAAAACTAAATCTTTTACTGAAACATTGAAAAGGAAATTCGAATAATACTACATTTTGTAGTAATTAATTTTGTGTAAATTTGAAGTGAATAATGGATGCTGAACAATTCCGTGTGTTCGGGAAAGAGCTTATAGATTTTATAGCTGATTACGTCGAAAACATACGAAATCAGTAAGTCTACTTTTATTTTATTACGTGTAGGTAAATCCAATGCTATCTTTTAATTAGTTTCCCGATCCGTAGACCTTATAACCTGACTTGAGGACTTGACTTGCCTACAAGTCAAGTCCTCAAGCCTCAAGAGTCAATAATTATTACCTTAAAAACCATAATAATTATTGACTCTAGTTTTAAAGTACTCATTAGTTTAAAGTGCGTGGTGGCTGTTGGTAAACGGACCAAGGGGGTTACTCTACAATCCGATACGAAGCCCGAAACTTCGGATAACGGATGTCAGTGACGAAATAAATGTATCACAGAGTATGTGAACAATCCGAAATGTTGAAAATTTTGTCGTAACCATAGACTAACTTCGGAGTGAATGATAATTGTCATAGATATTCTTATCTACTTGCACGTCCAGGCTACAGTCAACGTGTTCACGGTTCGCGGGTTCAAATCCCAGAGCACACCTCTGACTTTTCCGGAGTCATGAGTGTATAGTCAATCACCACGCACTAAAACGGTGAAGGAAAACATCGTGAAGAAACTATGGTATGTAAAATCCGCCAACCCGCATTAGGATAGCGTGGTGGACTATATGGCCTAACCAAGAAGCCCGTGCCCTGCAGTGGGACGTATATGGGCTGATCGATATTAGTATAAACTTTATTCTTTGATCTTATTAGATGTACCTTGGTTATCTTCTTCTCCTGCCTTTCCTCATCCCTCCCTTAGTGTGCTTAGCCAAACCTTACTTTACAACCGTGCTTTTGAACGATTTGGCTCATATTAATTAATAACATATTTGGAAGTTTGTAAGTGGCATTTTTGGAAGTAGAGTCACAGCGTTGTCAGTCATAATTCAGCATGAATGGGCATTGGGCAGGTTCATTCGAAGCGGTACGTCATTTTTTTATTACATGCAATGGCGAGAACAGGATTTCATTCGCCTGATGATGAGCGATACAAAAGCTCATGGAGAGTAGCAAAACCAAACAACAGCATGAATAACAAAGCAATGCTTGGCATTTCACTGAGCTCATCCTAAGACATACTTATAGACAGACTTAAGCCTTAATATGTGCAGGAGTTATCGCCCGTTTATTTGTAATAATTTAAAAAATGTACTAATTGAACATCTGTAATGTTCAATTAGGTGGTAGGTCTCCACACAGGAATGTCTTTTTCTCGCGTCAAACAGCAGTTTAAATGCACTGTTGTTTGTTGTTTCGTATTGAAGGACATTGTAGCCAGAGTAACTACTGGACATATTGAGACTTAAAATCTTGTGTCTCAGGATAGCGAGCGCAGTGGAATACCAAGCTTTGCTTTGTAATTCAAGGTGTTGTTTGATTTTGCTACTGTTCATGAGTGGTCGCATCGCTTACCATCAGGCGAACGGCATGCTCGTCTCGCCATTCACTGCAATGAAAAAAGAAAAACCAAGTTAACGAATAGTTTAAGGACAATTTGCATCAATTTACTTTTCAAAATAACCTTAAGTATTCAATAATATGTGTAACTTGGCAAAAAAGAATACATTGCGGTGACAACTGGCATTAAAGAAAAATAATTACGAACGAATAACATCAATAAAAATGTCACTGTGTTCGTTGAATAATTATATACATTTTCCTACAATTTTTGATTGTTTTGGGATTTAAAATAAAAAGAGACTATTAACAGCAATAAATATAAATAACAAATAAACATTTTCGATCATAGTTGTCGGGCTGCCATAATAATATTTAGTTCGATCTTCTCCTTAAAAATAACCGACAATACCTACAATCTACATTTTATTGTGAACAAAGTTAATCAAAATATAACAGCTTACCAACTTCTTTACGGCTATGTAAGTACTAGGATTTTGGATCATAAGTACGTGCATTTCATAACAGATAAATTATAGGGTGATTTTTTTTTGTTCATGCATACATACATACATAAACTCACGCATATATCCCAGGGGTAGGCAGAGGTGCCAGGACACCCACATTTCGCCTTGTATGTTCCGTCCCACAATGTGATAGGTGGCGAGCCTATCGCCATATCGGGCACAAATTCCTAACTCTGGGCTGATAATGAATAGAAAAATCCAATATCACTTTGCCCAACCCGGGGTTCGAACCCGAGACCTCAGCTTTTAACCGTACCTTAGTACAACTACGCCACCGAGGTAGTCTTTGTTCATATAAATTCCATAATTATAATAAATACCTACTTGCTAATGTACATCATCATTAGAACCTATTCAAAGAATATATGGTTTAGACCCTATACTGCTATATTTAGGTAGATAAAAAAATAGAAATAAATGATCTTATATTTTCAGCAATGTTTTGCCGTCCGTGGACCCTGGATATCTCATTAACACGCTTCCAAAAGAAGCGCCAGAAGAACCAGAAGATTGGAAAGATATTATGAAGGACATCGTTCACTCAATAATTCCCGGCGTTAGTATCTTCTTTTAGACTTTTTTAAGACGCAATATATGGCGAGACAAATTCCAGCAGTAATTCAGGCCACAAAGTCCTTTAAACCGGCGGAACACAACAGTACGTATACCGGGTATCTCAAGACTGCTACCGAAAACGAAGCCGGGTGGTAGTTTTAGTGACTACAAACACTATGCAACTAAAATTTTCGCAAAGAAAGGCGACAATGATTTTTTATGATTTTTTAAATATCGTCATTTTTGGGTGGTAAATCCATAGTTTTTGCTAAAATAATAATTTAAACACTTTTATACCTTAGATTATTTATAAATAAAAGGGTATACACTATTATTTTAGGAAAAAATGTATTTACCACCCAAATATGGTCATAGGAAAAAAATAACAAAAAAAAATATCACTTTTTTTTTGCAATTTTTTCTGTTGCATTGTGTCTGAAGTCGCTTTAACTACCACCCGGCTTCGTTTTCGGTAGCAGTCTTGATATACCCTGTATACTGTTGTTTGGCGGGATAAATAGATATTGCGGTGGTACCTACCCAGGCGGCCCCTCACATTTGGGAGACCACCAGTGAGCTTCTGAGAAGATTTTCTTCGGATAGATATAGCAATGAACAATTTAGCAATATTGCTTGTTGCGGACACTGAAAATGAATGTCCGATTTATGTTATTTCTATTCTATTTGCGCAGGCGCCTTTAAAAAAGAAATTGAATTCCTATAAAAAGTTTAGTAAAGAAATGCATGTCATCTCATAATGGGAATATTTTTGTGGAAACTCTTCTTTCGCACTTGGGTATAATAAAGTTTTTTTTCAGCTCACTCACTGGCAGTCACCTCAATTCCATGCGTTTTATCCTGTGGGCCATTCATTTGCAAGCATTTTAGGCTGTATGCTGACTGATGGCTTGTCTGTCGTTGGACTTAATTGGGTAAGCTTAATATTTTTTTACGTATTTTCCCATTTTGAATAAAATAAACTGAAATGTCCTTAAAACACATAGGTCACTGCTAAATGTTTTTTTTTTTGGTTTATAAGTTTTTTTTTCTTAATACCTAAAAAAACAATAGAATTAAACGTCATAATTTATATGCAATAGGCCAATATGCCAATATTAGTGGGCCACATAGATATTTGTCTCGGTGTGGGAATTAAACCCGGGTCTTCTCATTCCGTAACCGGCTCTCAGCCAAGTACATCATAAACGCAGTCCATTAATTACCTAAAAAAAACTACTACCTGATGTATATAAGTTCTACTCAACTAGACTTTTACCCTGCTTACGAGCTGTAAATAATTAAATTTATTCAACTGTATTCACCAATGTAATTAAGACTAAAAATAGTCATACATTTAACACTACATATAATTTTTAGATGGCGAGTCCGGCATGTACAGAATTAGAAATAATCACGATGAACTGGCTCGGAAAATTAATTAATTTACCGGAACAATTCTTAAATTGTTCCCCGGGCCGTGGTGGTGGAGTTTTACAGGTACATATTTATTTTATTTTAAAAATGATTTTACATAAACTCTAACAAATGAGTTGATAATGTATTGTTGTTATTTATAGGGATCAGCAAGCGAATCAACACTAATCGCATTACTAGTTGCTAGAGATAAAATAATTCGCTATGTTAAAAGTGTAGATCCAACTCTTGATGATGATGACATCAAGTCAAGGCTTGTTGCTTACACCTCCGATCAAAGTAATTCATCTGTTGAAAAAGCTGGACTACTAGGATCTATGAAAATGAGATTGCTTGAAACTGACAACAATGGGAGGCTACGAGGGGAAACACTGATGAATGCAATAGCCGAAGATAAAGCCTTAGGGCTTATACCTTGTTATCTTGTTGCTACTCTTGGCACTACTGGCACTTGTGCATTTGATCCTTTAGATGAATTAGGACCAATTTGTAAAGCAGAAAATGTATGGTTTCACGTAGATGCAGCTTACGCAGGCCCTGTCTTCGTATGCCCTGAATACAGACATTTAATGAAAGGTCTAGAATACGGTGATTCCGTAGTAATCAATCCTCACAAATGGATGCTTGTTAATTTCGAATGCTCTGCTTTGTGGCTAAAAGACGGACAGGATATTATGAACGCATTTTATGTGAAAAGAATGTATTTAGAAGATACAAAAAATGATTTGAACATCCCTGATTATAGACATTGGCAAATACCTCTAGGTCGGCGGTTTAGGTCACTTAAGTTATGGACTGTTCTAAGACTTTATGGTGCCGAGGGGCTCCGAAAACATTTCAGGAATCAAATTTCATTAGCTTTATATTTCGCTAAACTATGTGCCGCAGATGACCGTTTTTTAGTCGAACCAGAACCATCTTTGGGCCTTGTATGTTTCCGATTAAAAGATGGAAATACTCTGACCTACCAATTATTGGAAAATTTAACTAAAAAGAAGAAGGTGTATATGGTAGCCGGTTTATTTAGGAATCGGTACTTCATTCGATTTGTTGTATGTTCTCGGCTAACAACCGAAGAAGATGTCAATTATAGCTGGAGGGTAATTAGAGAAGAAACGGACCTTATTTATTCGAACAAAATTGATACGAAGCCTCAAATATCGATCATCGATGAAATAATTTCAAGAGAAATGTGTGAAAAGTCCAAATAATGTTACAAAACAAGGTTAAAATTATACGATATTAAAATATATGAAATAACCCACAACATAAAATATTTAAAAAATATTAAAATTATGTTGCGGTATTTGCATTGTGTCTGTTGTCACTAAAATTGCCACGCGGCTTCGTTTTCGGTAGCGGTATTTATATACCCTGTATAATCATTTATCCAGCTTAGAGGGTCTATTCTTGTAAGTTTTCCAAAACAAGGAGTAATAATTATACATCTTCACCACTGTAAATTCCCTCGTCAAACAAGTCAAACCTTATTATTTTGGCGCAGGCGTATTTTGAAAGTAATTATGATTGATCTTTTGACTGACATATGAACCCTTCTGCTTATCTCATTGCATTACTACCTTAATGGTTTTTTTTTAATTAGTATATTATATTAATTTGTGATCGTGGTTATCGTTAACATGACCAAACAATAATTGTAAAACGCACGTGACTCGAAGGTTGTACCTTTTCTTAATTTAGTCATTTTTATAAATGGATCCTTGATGATTGAAATCTTTTTATCCAATAATTGTTAGGGTACACTGTGTTATTATTTATACTTATCTTAAAGGTCATTGTACAAATTTATAAAATATCATTATTTTTTTATTGCAATGAATGACGAGTTGAGCATGTCATTCGCATGATGGTAAGCAATGCGACACGTCATGGAAAGCCCCCTCATATAGCTCATGTCAGAACACTGGGTCCGATTTCAGTAATCCAATTCGTAATACGTTACGTATCCACTCAGTGTTGGAACAACATCCCTCCGCCAATAAGAACTCTGAAAAGTATTTATGGTTTTAGGTTAGCACTGAAGTCATTTATTCTTGAACATCAACGAAATGAAGGATCTTTAAAACATGACACTAGCGCTATCTAAGTGACATTGGTTTTGTGAATGTATATACGTACACATTAAATATTATATTACGTAAATATTCCCGCTGAGAAGAATGTATTACTTGTTGTGATTATCATTATTTGACATAGGCTATACTAATATTTTAATTTACTTACTTGTCAACTTTTAATATTATAAGAATGCAGTTTCCATTATAGTTAATGTACTTACCTACAATTTAATTAATTTATTTTATATATTTCCTGTGGTTGTAAGGGTCTGGTTGTCTGTGCAGCATCTTGCCATGCAGATTTAGTCTGTACATTGTACCTATATAGTTTTAACGCGAGATGTTTTACCTAGCGCTTCTCTTAACATGAATTCTAATTGTTAAACTTAGTACTCATACCTTTGTATATGTCCTGTTCCAAAACTATAATTGTAACGTCTTGTAGTTGTATAAAGTTGTTGTTAAACTTGGTCACCGTTTAATAGTGCTCAGATGCCTGGGAGCCTTTTTTTCAGTGTGCACTCCACAGACTAACCCGTGCACTCGTCAGCGGGACGCGAGATATTTATATGTACCCACATATGGGCTAATATTGCTATAAGTTTGTTTTGTTTAATTTGTAAATATTTCTTATACGTATTATGTATTTGGCGTTTGTGACATCATTTACCGGCCTTGCGGAAGACCAGCGTTGGTTTATACCAGCACATGCTGAGCCTGAGCCGTTTCGTTAACAAGCACTGTTATATGTATATTGTATGTAGAACTTAAAGCTGTATTTCTTGGATTGTAACGAATAAATGTCTCTTTCTTTCTTTCTAATAATCATCATCATCATCATCAGCCCATATACGTCCCACTGCAGGGCACGGGCCTACTCTACAATCGACAATACGATTGAGAGAGGTTAGGCCATATAGTCCACCACGCTATTCATAATACACGCATTCGTAATAATGACTTTTTAAAATTTGTTACAGGCGTGATTTGTGAACACACACATACTTTTTTACTTTATTTATCGACATACAAAGAATTAAATGTGCTTATAAATTTGATCAACAAGATAAATAATACATTTTGTCAATCTGGGGCCAGCCCAGGGGGGGGTCATGACCCCCATGACCTCCCCCTGTATCGGCCCTTGATGGCAAGTAGCAAAACCAAACAACAGAATAAATTACAAAGTAAATCTTGGCATTTCACTGAGCTCACCATCATGCGACATAAAATGTTATCTAAGTCTCAATATGTCGAATAGTTACTCTGGCTACAACGCCCTCCAATCCGAAACACAACAGTGCATTTACACTTCTGTTTGGCGCAGTGGCGTAACAATAGGGTGGCATAGTGCGCAAAATGCCACGGGCCCCCGACCTTAGGGGCCCCGGCGGCCCGGCCCCTCAGGCCCGAGAGGCCGTAAGCAGAGAAAGAACCTAGCTAATTTATTACCAACAAAATTGATTATTAAAATTATTTTCTTAATATTTATTAACGATACCAAGGTTTATCTGGGGGCGCGGCCGAGCCCCCTCCAAGTCGAGCTATAGGCCGTAACATCCTTTTCTCGAAGCAATTCAGAACATTTTCAACCCCCAATAACTTCGTTGTGGCTAAAGCATGAAGCCTGAATTTTCAGTTACTAAGCAGGCATTGTGTAAAAACGGTATATTTAAATTTCATTCAATTTGAACCAGTAGTTTAAGAATTGTAGCATGTCAAACATTCTTAATTTTGTCACTCACTGGCTGACTGACCAATCATCAAAAGTCTAAGGCACTTCTAGCAGACATAGAACCTTCAAATTTAGAATATAATTAGTGTTTAGTGTCTAAAGTAAGGAAAAATTCAAACATTTCATAATTTGTGTCTAGTTTTCTAGATAGACTAACTGCGTGAATAACTTTGTAATCCCATATAAATGTATAGGATTACAAAGTTACATTTGCAGTTAATGAATCATTGTTCTCGTATATAATGGAATAATAGTTGTAGATAGATATCTATATACATGAGGCATAACAGGAGGGGATATAGAGAGGGAAATGGTGTATTCAGCCAACATGAAGAAAAACTTGCAAATAAATAGATTAAATAACTCGAAAATATCAATTACAATGAAAGAAAGAACATTAATAATCAAATCCGCTATATTTGTGATAAATTGATACCTACAAAAATAAGAAAAATCAATAAGACAGAGGCTTTAAGAAAAATCGTTAGTGATATTCTAGAAGTAAGAAGTACCGAAAAGGAAAAAAGTAGGACTCTACAAAAAGACGTGAGATCATGCAGGAGGATAAGTAATTGTTGTAAACACCCCACGCTTTGTAACAATAAAATATATGTATTTTACTCCATTCTCTTATCTTAAATTCAGTATCAATTATTTTTACTTTTTTAGTTGTATATCTTATTAAAACGTGTATTTTAGTTTTTTTTAACTATTATTTAGGTAATTGTTTTGACTAAAAACATCCATCTACGGCTGTATTTCCAGAGGAAGTTAGCGGCGTGCAAAATATCCAATTTTTTTTTCAATAAATCTATTTTTTTTAATTATTGTATTGTCATCGGTCTTTGACAGGTGTGCAAAATTTGAATGAAATCTGTCCGTTTAAAGTGGGTCAAAATCGCGTCTTAAGGGGATACCTCGAAAAATTTGGCTTTTTTAAAAGCCTACATATCATAAATTACTAAGATTTGGTAGTCCATTTTCAGATATGTTTTAATTGATGATATAATTAACAATTTTATGAATCAAAATACATGATTACGCCACTTTGCCTTAACAAAAATACAGTCCAAAGTAGCAGCTGTTAAGTTTTTTAAGAACTCAGAACTCCTAACTTACCCCGTGTAGAAACTCAAGATTAATTTGACATAAACATATTTTTAAATATTATTTTTTCGCGAGAAAAAATCAAGAAAAAAATAAATAGTACGATGACAATAAAATAAAATATGGTTTGGCGCTTATGTTGTTTTATTTTGAGAAGCGCATGGGCCATCCTATCCCATTCTTGTACGTTACGGCCATATAAGCTATCTCATTGGGGGCGTTCCCGTCAGACGGCCGCGGGCCTTGGTGGACGACGGATCTGCGCTCGACGTTTCGAAATTCTAGCCCGCCGATTATTTTTTTACGTAATTTCAAATTTACGTAATTCTTATTATTTTAGGTGGTACTCTTTTTTGTTTGTACATTTTAATTTTTTACATATATTTAAAAAATAAATAGCAGTATATATTAATTTTTAAGTTCATTTTTAACTAGCTAAGTTACCAAAATAAAAGAGAAAGGTCATTGACTTACGTATAAGCGCTCAACGAAATTAGTCGAAGGGAGCGTAACATTTTATACATTTTTGCCTCGTAATATAATTACGACGCTGAAGTCTCGGGTTCGAAACCGGGTCATTTTACTTTTTGTTTTTTTTTTATTTATCCGAATGGTTCTAAATCGATATTTGAAAGAACCATCGTTCCGAAAAAATTAAAATATTCTCAGAAAAAAAACATGTGGTCCGCATTTTGATTGATTTTTTTATTATTGTTCGCGTGAAATTTTATTCATTTTGCCTCATAATAATATGATTACGACGCTGAAGTCTCGGGTTTGAGTCCCGGTCATTTTAATTTTTGTTTTTTGTTATTTATCCGAAATGTTCCTAATCGATATTTGAAAGAACCATCGTTCCGAAAAAATGTAAATATTCTCAGAAAAAAGAATGTGATCCGCATTTTCATTGATTTTTTTGTTATTATTCCCGTGAAATTTTATACATTTTTGCCTCATAATATGATTACGACGCTGAAGTCTCGGGTTCGAGTCCGGCTCATTTTAATTTTTGTTTTTTTGTTATTTATCCGAATGATTCCAAATCGATATTTGAAAGAACCTTCGTTCATGAAAACATGAAAATATTCTCAGAAAAAAAATGTGGTCAGCATTTTTATTGATTTTTTTGTTATTGTTCTGATTGGTTTGTAATTCGATATCTGAGAGACTCTTCATTTCCATAAACTAAATTCAAGGTCAGAATTGGTAAGTCTGTGTCAGCCCATATATGTCCCACTGCAGGGCACGGGCCTCGTCTACAATCGAGAGTACAATTGAGAGTAGTTAGGCCACCACGCACTTGAATTGACAATTGGCCGATTAATTTCAACTTTCAACTATTACCTGAGCTTGTAGATCCACGACTTGTAGACTGCCTCAGTGGCGTAGTTGTACTAAGGTACGGTTACAAAGGTGAGGCCTCGGGTTCGAATCCCGGGTAGGGCAAAGTGATATTGGATTTTTCTATTCATTATCAGCCCAGAGTCAGGAATTTGTGCCCGATATGGCGATAGGCTCGCCACCTATCACATCGTGGGACGGAACATACATGGCGAAATGTGGGTCTTGGCACCTCTGCCTACCCCTTCTGGGAAAAAGGCGTGAGTTTATGTATGTATGTATGTAGATCCACGACATACGAGAAATATGAAAATAAGGGATCCAACGTAATCCCTATGATATGGAAATTGCGATCATTGTCATCGAATTAATTCGGTTAAAATAAATTCATTTCTCGTTGTATTGTTCTTTCAGTATATATTATCATTATTTTTCATCAAAAATATTTTCATCTGATATCACAATATTTCTTGTTGCTAGCTCCTATAATATGAAGGCTACGCGATATTCCCACCAAGGTCGCACCAACTTTTATTATCAATTGAATTTACTTATAACTTTTAATCGGGTTTTGCCCAATAAATATATTAATAGTGAATTAAATAGAAAAACCTTTTTACCATATTATTCCGTTTCACTAAATTCAAAGTCAGAATTGAAAATTATGGTCGCCATTATGAACTTTTTTACTTTTGATTCGATTGATATCTAAATCGATATCTAATGGTTCCTTCATTTGAATGAGTAAGTCAGAATTGATAGTTGAGGCCGCCATTTTGAACTGTTTTGTGTCTGGTCATGAACTGGCCATCATAATATTGTGATATTTTTCAAAACCATCCAGTATAATACCATTAGAAAAATAGTACCTTTCGGGAGCACCTCTATCAATAGACAGATGAAGACACAATCCCATCAAAAACATCCTGTAAAAAAATTCCAAGTCTCGCAGCTCAGGGTTTCTACCTAAAAAAATTGTGAGATGCTACATGCATATACCGATACCAAGTCGATTAATTTATTTAGTCCTTGCGTAAGGGACCTTCTGTATAAAGTTATTACGTAAGCTATTATCATATACATATTAAAAATTCTTTACGTTATAAATAAATGGATCGCCTTGGCCATCGCATGAAACCATAATGTATCGTACAATTCATACATAATGCTGCTGGATGGCTGAATTTTTTTACAGGATGTTTTTGATGGGATCTCACGTCTTTTTTTAGAGTCCTACTTTTTTTTCTTTTCGGTACTTTTTACTTCTAGAATATCACCAACAATTTTTCATAAAGTCTTATGGTTTTTTCTTATTTTTGTAGGTGTCAATTTATCACAAATATCACGGATTTGATTATTAGTATTCTTTCTTTCATGGTAATTGATATTTTGGAGCTATTTAGTCTATTTATTTGCAAGTTTTTCTTCGTTATGTCTTTCTAGAGGAATTTTGTACAGTTTCATGGGCTGAATACACCCTTTCCCTCTCAATACCCTCTCCTGTTATGCCTTTTATATACTAGGTATCTCAAGACTGCTACCGAAAACAAAGTCGGGTGGTAGTTTTAGTGAGTACAAACACAATGCAACTAAAAATTTCGCAAAGAAATGCGACAATTATGTTTTATGATTTTTTAAATATCGTCATTTCTGGGTGGTAAATCCATAGCTTTTGCTAAAATAATAATTTAAACGCTTTTATACCTTAGATTACTTATAAATAAAAGGGTATACACTATTATTTTAGGAAAAAATGCATTTACCACCCACATATTTATTTATTTATTTATTTAATTCTTTATTGTACACAATAAAAAGGAATAACAGTTTAGAGATAATACAAAACAACAAAGTACAAATGGCGGTCTTATCGCTCTAAGGCAATTTCTACCAGACAACCATGGGATGGATATATGAGCAGGAAAAAAGATAGGGCAGTGTAAAATAAAGATAACGAAAGCATGGAGACAAATCAAATCATAAAAAACATATAAATACATTATATATATACATACCACATATACATACATATTATACCGGGTATCTCAAGACTGCTACCGAAAACGAAGCCGGGTGGTAGTTTTAGTGAATACAAACACATTGCAACTAAAAATTTCGCAAAGAAACGCGACAAATATTTTTTATAATTTTTTAAATATCGTCATTTTTGGGTGGTAAATCCATAGTTTTTGCTAAAATAATGATTTAAACACTTTTGTACCTTAGATTATTTATAATTAAAACGGTATACACTATTATTTTAGGAAAAAATGTATTTACCACCCAAATATGGTCATAGGAAAAAAAACAAAAAAAATTGAAACTTTTTTTGTTGCATTGTGTCTGAAGTCGCTTAAACTACCACCCGGCTTCGTTTTCGGTAGCAGTCTTGATATACCCTGTATACACATACATAAGTATTTTACATATACATACTTATATACATTTATATAAGTATATATACCACAAATACGGTCATAGGAAAAAAAAAATAAAAAAAAATTGACGCTTTTTTTTGCAACTTTTTTTGTTGCATTGTGTCTGAAATCGCTTAAACTACCACCCGGCTTAGTTTTCGGTAGCAGTCTTGATATACCCTTTATAGACTAGCGACCCGGCCCAGCTTCGCCCGGGTACTAATAGATTTCTGTACAAAAATATGTACGTATTATTATTATACATATAAACCTTTCTACTCAGGCACGCTACTGCCGCCCTGGCCGGCCAGTACCGCCGCAAGCGCTACGTCCCGCAATTTTAAATCTGTAATATCTTCGCAAATATTCATTTAAATCTCGTGCTGTAAAGGACCATATAGATCTATATTAAACCAACAATGTATTTAAGCTTTTTAATTGGAGATTATTGTGGGATATCCATAAGAGATGGACATATGGTATATGTGAGTTTTCTGTAGACCTTTTCAATGTGTACAAATAATTACTACATTATTTTGATAAATCTCGTAGGGTTTAGCCTGCGTTTGCAATGTAAGCGGAAAAAATTTATAATTAACGACATCACATTAGAAACCTCAAATATAACAGTATTTCTCCACTATTTAATGGATGTTATTATACAGGTAAACCTTTCTATTGAATCACTCTATCTACTAAAAAAACCGCATCAAAATCCGTTGCGTTGTTTTAAAGATTTAAGCACACAAGGAGACAGAGAAAGCGACTTTGTTTTATACTATGTAGTGATACCTATCTAGAACTATTATTCCATTATATACGGGTACAATTATTCATTAACTGCAAATGTAACTTTGTAATCCTATACATTTATATGGGATTACAAAGTTATTCACGCAGTTGGTGTATCTAGAACACTAGGCAGAAATTACGAAATGTTTAAATTTTTCCCTACTTAAGACACTAAACACTAATCTATACATATAAATAAAATTGAAGTGTCTGTTTTAAGAGTGAAAATAAAAAAAAATGTCCTACTACATATCGTTATATACACGATACCTGTGCCGAAAATGATATTTAAAATTTTTTTGTCTGTCTGTCTGTCTGTCTGTTTGTTCCGGCTAATCTCTGAAATGGCTGGACCGATTTTGACGGGACTTTTTTTTCAGGTAGCTGATATAAGAAGGAGTAACTTAGGCTACATTTATTTTAGAAAAGTTATTTTCTGTCTGTTTGTTCCGGCTAATCTCTGAAATGGCTGGACCGATTTTGACGGGACTTTTTTTGTCAGGTAGCTGATATAATAAGGAGTAACTTAGGCTACATTTATTATAAAAAAGTTCTTTTATTTTAGAAAAATAAAGTTTTTGTTAAATTCCACGCGGACGAAGTCGCGGGCACAGCTAGTTATATTCTAAATTTAAAGGTTCTATGTCTGCTAGAAGTGCCTTAGACTTTTGATGATCGGTCAGTCAGTTAGTGAGTGACAAAATTAAGAAAGTTTGACTAGTTACAATTCTTAAACTAGTGGTTCAAATTGAATGAAATTTTAAACATACCGTGTTTACACAATGCCTGCTTAGTAACTTCAGGTTTCTTGCTTCGTTTAACCACAACGAAGTTATGGGGGGTTTAAAATGATCTGAATTGCTTCTAGAAAAGGATGGTACGACTGTGCCACTTTTTAGCTCGACTTGGTGGGGGCATTGCCGTGCCCCCAGATTTAGAATATTTTTTATACGAATCTATTTTATATGTCACTGAAAGTCTATATCTATACTAATATTATAAAGCTGCAGAGTTTGTTTGTTTGTTTGTTTGTTTGAACGTGCTACTCTCGGGAACTACTGGTCCGATTTGAATGATTCTTTCAGTTTTGGGTAGTTCATTTACCGAGGAAGGCTATATATCATCACGCTATGACCTATAGGAGGAAAGCAGTAGTGATATTTCTAGCAAATACGAGGATATTTTGTTCGTTTTTCTTGGTCCGATTGGTCGATATTCTAAACTGATAGTCAGAATTAAACATTTTGACCGCCATTTTTAAACGTGTATGCACCGGGCGGACCCGGGCCCGATCGCTAGTATTACTATAAAATTAATATTTACCATGCTTTTCATATAACAAAAGCAAAATAATTGTAATTGATATCAAATAATTTCGCCGAAAAATTTGTCTAGCGTAAATAAAAGAAACATTGTTAAACAAAAATTATCCCTATTTGGTTGTAAAGAAGGTTCAAACTGGAACGGGCGGGTGTGATCGCCGTCATTCTCGCGCCAAGCGCATAGCAGTAATAATAAGAGCGTGAGCGCCGGTGTGACCGCACAGTTCGAAAATCAATAATAATTATTTTATGTGGAATTTAAACAATAATCTAATGTAATTACTTATCGTTTCCGCTCTGTGTACATACTTCAGGAATACCTAGTCAGTTTAGTTTGGTTGTTATTACAAAATTCAAATTTATTTCACACATTTTTGTTAAATTTACAGTTGTATCGTAAGTCAAAAATCACAAAACAGCAGAACTAAGAATGACATTCTTTTATAGGCGAAAGTCAGTGGTCAAATCACAGGTCAAATGAAGTAGAAACAAATAAATCATCGCTAGGCGCAATGCCTTTGGCGGCATTTATCAAAGGGCGCCTAGGCGATTAGCGCTTCACACTAGTAGAGTGAGTGACCGGCAAAACAATTGGTACCTATCTTGTATTTATACAGATATTATTGTAAATGTTTTTGAGGTTTTCGTAAAGTAATAGTTTAAAGTTCGTGTTTTAACACTTAGATTATAATAGATTTTTTATCAATACAAAAGTATGATAAACAATATATAGGCACATTGTCAGAATCATACGGATTATAAATATACATAGGTCTACATTAATTTGTTATTACTAATGTTAATAATACCAGTAGATAATATTTAATCGGGGAATGTGCGCCAGTAGCGCAGTGCCGCGGCGTGATGCGGCAACTTTCGTTAACCACGCCCCAGAATGCTGCGAATATTTTTCGAGGTAGGCTCTTAAGGAGTCGGTTACAAACAAACATACAAGTGAAGCTAATATAAAGCGTGTAAAATAATAATGGTTCTTTAGATTTACGCGAATTTTACTCATTGAAATAAAACTATTATGTACAGATTATACCGCCGATTTAGTTTAAAAAAGAATTAAATTTCAATATTAGGCTTCTGAGGCGGCCCCATCACCATTGCTGCGTTTGGGCTCCGGCCACCTAGTAAAGATATTACGACGACTAATTGGCCTCGTTGTGGAGTTTTTTTATGGCCTGCAGGCATACGAGCATACAGCCCGTCTGATGGTCAGCGGTCACCGCCGCTCATGGACTTTCCGCCGCTCCAGGGATCCAGAAAAATGAAGTCGCTTCCTACCGTAAGGAGAGCACTATCTTAAAGCCTCGCTTAAAGAAGGATAGGTTATAGCGCTCAGGGAATACCGAAGCAGAGAGTTCATTCCAGAGCTTGCACGTGCGTGGTAGAAAAGAACACTGGATACGTATTTTCCGGTAACGGACAATTTTCAGATAGTAAGAATGAACTCTACTGCGGTGACGGGAAGTGTGATGGGAGAATAGCGATAGTGGCACCATCTTCATCAGAGCACTTTCCGTGGGACAGTCTATAGATTACACAGAGAGATCCGAAGTTTCACCGCAATCCTAACGGCTCCACATTCTCCGTGAGATCGGGATTATCAACGATTCGAAGAGCTCGGCGCTGTAAGGAGTCAAGTGGGTCGATCTGGTATTTTGGGGCTTCTACCCAGAGGTGAGAGCAGTACTCCACGTGGTGCCAGATCATCGCAATTATAGAGCAATAACTGATGATTCGACGAGAAGACCCGCTTGGCTCTGTTGAGAATCCCTAACTTTTTTCTGGCCAATTTGCCCTTGTTTTCCAAATTACACCTAAACTGTACTTTGCTCAATATTCCAGTTTCAAGGAATACACTCGGATGCTTAGAAAGAGTGTATCGATGACAAAAGGGGTCTTGTTGGTTGTAACGAGCAAACTTGTGTCATCGTGGGGTTAAACTGAGCTATGTTCAATCCACCCAATTGGGAGGTGCGCCCCAGAGAGATCTCGACTTCCAACAAAAGTTGAGACCATCTTTCCTCAACGGATCCCCGATAGATATTATGTAGTCCGATGTATCTTGCGTCACTTGCACTAGCATCTACATAGCAACGCCAGCTGGTGATAGACAACATATCATTGATATGCAGGATAAACAGTGTCGGTGAAAGCATCAAGCCTTATGAAACACCAGAATTAATGGTTCTGGTCTCGATGCAAAAGCCGTCCGTATACGACTTTTATGCTCCGATCATCCAGAAAGCTGGCGATGCACTTTCAGAGTTCCTCGGGTTGAAATACAACACTAGATGAAAATTTCAGGCCTACCGTAATCGCCTCACACCCACTAACCAATGCCTCCGCCTGATGCTGTGTGAGATAAATGAGAAGATCACCATCCGAACGACACTGATGGAAACCGTACTGACGGTTACTAATCAGTTGGTGATCCTCAAGATACCTCAGGAGCTGCGTATTTATAACTCGCTCCAAGACCTTGAAGAGTAAGCATGTGACAGCAAACGGCCTGTGATCCGAAGGATCCGATCAGTCACCCTTTTGGGGATTGGATGAACATGGGTTATATTCCATGAAGCTGGAGGTCTGGATTGTTTTAATAGAAATGACGATATAGGCGCGTGAGTACGGGGGTTATCTCAGGGGCGGACGTCTTAAGAACTGCTGTGGGGACTCGATTAGTAGATGTCGAGAAGCTTGACTTGAAGTGATCAGCGAACTGTGAGTATTGGCCGTGATTTTTTCTATTGCCAAGAGTCCCTGGTTTTTCGAGAACGTGATGTCGCGGTTAACGATCGCGATTGTGAGCGGAACCATCCCACTCGCCGCCGCCTGCAAAGAAGAAAACGTCCGGTCACGATCTGCTTAAAGGACGCCTCTATCTTATAGTTAGAGGGCCTCAGAATTCCAGCACGGTCTCCCAAGCAAGACTTAGGACCTAACTAACCTAACCAACCTATAGGGGCCGTGGGAGTAACTGCTGTGCGGCGCACTCTTACTAACTGTGTATTCCGAGATGGACGACAGAGCACACACAAACACACAAAATCTTAAAGGGGCGTCCAGATCTAGACATAAGTGGAGGTCAACTTTCATCCCCACTAAGAGAGACCTGCGTCCAGGTTTTACGCCGGGCGATCACTGGATCTTCCCGTCCAAAACACCTCAGTGTCTAAAATCGAAAGTCTTCGATAGTTGTGTATTACCAGTGATGACAAACGGCACCGGGACGTGGGCTCTCACTGTGGGCCTCATTAGAAGGCTCAGTCACTCAACGAGCCATGGAGAGGGCTATGCTCGGTATTTCCCTACGAGATCAACTCAGAAATGAGGAGATCCGTGGGAGAACAAAGGTTATCGACATAGTCCATAGGATTACCAAGTTGAAGTGGCAGTGTGCCAGGCACATAGCTCTCAGAACCGATGGCCGTTGGGGCCGAAAGGTTCTAGAGTGGAGACCACGTACAGGCAAGCGAAATGTCGGCGCCCGCCTACAAGGTGGACGGACGACCTGGCTAAGTTTGCAGGAAGTCGCTGGATGCAGGCCGCTTCCAACAGGTCGATGTGGAGATCTTTGGGGAGACCTATGTTCAGCAGTGGACTTCCTGTGGCTGAGATAATGATGATGATGATGATCACTGTGAAGGAATTGGGGCGCTTCTCGTCCTGAGATTATATGCAGTACCGCCCGAAATGCGGAAAACAGGGTTTTATGCGGTATGCTAGCGCAGGTTTTTGTTAGGGACCCGCCTCGGACGCAATTTGCTGGAAGGCCAGTGACACTGATATATTTCTTTCGGTCTCCTCCGGGGTACCGGAAAATAAACATAAAAGTTTTCCTCTCCATACAAAAAAGGGGGGCCCCATGCGATTATTTGCCACGGGCCCTACATGGTGTAGTTACACCACTGGTTTGGCGTAAGAAATACATACATAATATGTTAATACAGACATTGCGGTGGTACCTCTCCAAGCGGCCTCTCACATATGAGAGACCTACCTACCAGTAAAAAATGAGCATATAATAGTACTATGGTGAATAAAGAATTTCCATATAATTTTAATTAGGCTTGGTGTCAGTAGCTCAGGTAACTATTACTATAATTTAATAAGTAGATATTAATTAATGCTATTGTATTTTAATAAAATTTAATACGCATTTAGTATATCATTTAACCATCACTACATAGTATAAAACAAAGTCGCTTTCTCTGTCCCTATGTCCCTATGTCCCTTTGTATGCTTAAAGCTTTAAAACTACGCAACGGATTTTGATGCAGTTTTTTTTTAATAGATAGAGTGATTCAAGTGTAAAGTTTATATGTATAATACGTTCATATTACTGTACAGAAATCTATTTGTACCCGGGCGAAGCTGGGCCGGGCCGCTTGTTACTAATAAAATACACCTGCGTTTATTCCCGCACTGCTCACGTGCAAGCAAATAGCAATATGAAAATTCAAACTAATCACAATATATCATAATACTTCGCAGCTTCGCGTGGTGGGTATGTTTATAAAAGTGGTTCTTAACCTTTTACATCAACACCACTCAGTTGGTTGACAGGTTTGGTATCATACAACCAAACCAATATAGCACCAAAACGGAAATGAAAAAAGGCTTTTTCTATATATCTAAAATAACTGTAAATGCAACCATGTAGGAAGCGACCACAAGGGGGCATCTGAGTCGCAGGGTGTAATGCGGATGCGTTGCACCCTCACAAAACGCAATTCCGAGATGGACGACGGAACGCGTGGCCCAGCCTTTATCGTCAGCCATAATACATTTTACAGGCGTTCAGATCTACATAGATGTAAATTGGAAGCGAACAAAGTTGCTTCCTATGAGAAACTAGACGGCGTGACTGTGGAACTGTGTTATCAGCTTCAATGTGTATTTTTGGAAGTTCAGCTTATGAACCATCAAAAATGTCTAACTACCAATGACAACACCTTTTGATAGTTGCCTGAATAACATATTTATGCTCTTGATGGCAATTCAGTCATGTTCAACAATGGTGATGGTGATTGTTGATAACATAAAAAAATCGTTTCTTCTTACCATAGCCACATAATACATTTTGTAGAATTTATAATTTTGAACGGATAATTAAAAATGAAAACAACGGTTATGTTGGACTAGCTTTTTATCACATTAATTCTCATATTTCATATACAACTGCAAGTTTTACTGACACACAATCCGTAGGAATATCCTTTAGGTACACAATGCTCTTGACAAATAACGTCCTCAGTTGCTTCGTCGTATTGACACGCAATTCGTCCAGGAATCTTTGGTTCTGCAAAAATAAGGAAATAAACAATATAAATAAAGAACACATGATACAAGGAAGTGAGTGGTGGCTGATACTCAATCACCCTACACTTTAACAAACGGTGAAGGAAAATATCGTGAGGAAACCTTGCATACTATATCCTACTACATAATTTTTAAGATTTTTTGTAGTACGTAGAGTCCGCCAACCCACACTAGGCTAGCGTATGGACTGTATGATCTAACCACTCTCAATGGTATTCACGATTGTTGAGGAGGCCCTTGCCCTACAGTGAGACGTATATGGGCTGATGTAGCAGTGATTTGCTGGTAACGGACTGGATGAGCCTGGCGAAAATGTGTTCCCGGGTTCGAATCCCAGGACACACCTCTGACTTTTCGGAGTTATGTAAGTATTGATAGTCAATGCGCCTTTTAACTGTATAGTAATAATCAAAGTAATCATCGTCACACAATGATACATTGTTCCGTTTTTTATTAAAATCCACGCGACATGTTAATTATTCTGCAGTCTTAGAATACAATAGAAAATAGGTAGGTACCTACCTATCCTTTGTTACAGAAACATCTTACTATTCACGTATTCGTATTTCTATAAGTAATATTGTATAATAAAACAAATATGTCCTTCTGCTTATTTTATTCGGGACATTAGCAATTAAATCTCTGCAAATCGCCATTAAGAATTTAGGTCCTAAGTACTTAACAAATTTAAAAATACTCTGTGGAATATCCCCCGCTAAAAAAACTCAGTAACAAAACTATGTCATGGACTTTAAAATGCTGCAACAATAGATCCTTAAGATGAATGGATTTATTCACAAAAATTTTGCAAATTATATAGTTATTTTAGAATAAAAAACTCACCTGCAACAGTTGGAGCGACTGTTTCTGTCTTCTGTGTTATAACTGCATGTTCATTAGAAAGTCCATTGTGCTCTGTTTGAAAAGCGGTGCTGTCTCTCGGAAACGCTAGCGATTTCACAATATAAATTGATAGAACCATCATTACACACAAATAAACTTTGGAGCCCATTTTTAATTCAATTTTACAATAGACAAACAACTAGCACATGCGTGAATAGAATATAAAGTGGCGAAAGGTCAACAGGATCGGATTTATATAACCGTGTTGACGCTAAGTTATACTGTTATCGAATGCATAATGCGAAACCTCTGTACTGACGAATGACTAATGACTGGTCATTACTAAACATGTCCATTCCGCGTATGATGACTCACTGTTAACTTGTACACACCAAATAAATGAAAATTCTCGGCATTACGTTCACATACTCAATAACAAAGCAATTTTTACTCAGACAAAATGACTCGTGCAGTTTCTGGGTCATTCTGACTGCACTTTAAGTAGTACATTGTATAATATATTTTAAGCGTTGGAAATACTGCCAGAAAATCATTTACTTAAAAATAATTTTAATGTGGTAAGGGATAGTTTTTGCAATTCCCCTCTCTGGAGGCCTGGCCTTTATATGGTGTTCGTCATTGCACACACTTTGATGACGGGTCGGCGAGCGAAGGACATAGCGTCTCACGCTGATGAAGCTGCTGCCCGTCATCAGACTGTTATTTGGATAGGTGCGCTATTTTTTTAGAATGGGTATCCCGCCATTTGTCGGTCGCCAGAGCCTCTATTGGTCAGCAGGAAGCACCACGTGAAGATGGGCCCCTGAAGATGTCAGTTGAAACCTCTAAGCACCTCACATAAAATGCAACGTAAACTAACAAAACATAAATAAATGAAAAATACACACAACAGTCACATTCATAGTTCTGACCCTACAATATGGGGGCCCTACAATATTCATCCGAAACGAAGTTCGAAACTTCGGATGATCGAAGTTTATATACGATACGAATGGCTTAACACATACTCATTAACACATACTTATGCCTTATGGTTGTTATTGCCTTATGGTAGTAACCATAGACTTATGTTTACGATGTACGTTATAATAATTCGAACTTTTACAGAGTAGATACCTTCGTATCGTATAAAAAACTTCGATCGTCCGATGTTTCGAACTTCGTTTCGGATGAATATAGTAGGGCCCATGATCCTGTCTTATGTTGAATATTTATTTCGGTGCGGGGATCGAACCCGAGGTCCCTCTTTTCTCAGCCGGCGTCTAAACAACTGTGTCACGGAGGCTGTCAATAAACTTTACAGTTGCGTTTAGTTCGGTAAGTGAGATTTCAATAAATCCAAAATGTGACGGTATTCAATTCCTAGGTGCCTCAATAAACCATAATAAAAGACGGAGCGATTCTCTGTTTGAAGTAGAAAAACGCCTTACTTCTATTTTATTCTTCCTCGCCCAAGTAACAAATTCTCCTCATGAATGTAGGTATTTATTTATATACCAAATTATACATGTAGCACTTGCATGTATTCGTATAAATACATGTATAAGCTCATTATTATTTATATTGTATTCTATTTTTATTTTTACTCTGCAGTTCTTTAAGGTTGGCCGGTAGAAAATGCACTTAGGCTTTAAGTGCGCCTGTACTATTTATCTTATCCCCATGCCAGTGTTTAAAAATAACTAAGGACATTCAATAAAGATTATAAATTCCAACAGGATTTCCCAATAAAATAATCGAGTACTAACCACGTTATTTATTTATAAGTAATTGGTTATTGTGGTTACGTGACAAACAATGCACCTACCCATTTATTTGTAAGTGGATGATGATGCATCTTTAGTTTATGACAAAATCGGGTAACGGAGGTTCACAAACAGCATATGAATTACAAAACCACTTGAAATTTAAGTTTAATTGATGCATTATGCACCTAATGTGGGCGTTTACCTGCCTAGTACCTAGTTGAAAAGCGACAATTTGGGGCAACTAATTGTAACGATTAGCGCAGATCTATTAAATAATTTAACTTTTTTATTAAATGATTAGTTAATGATCCAAATTACGATTACATTTAATTTGCGCATGAGTCATTCTAAACGATCTAATCTTTATCTTGAATACTCTGTTTATAATACCCAGGTAATAAGGTATTTGACTATGATATATATTCTTTACTATTTCGCGTATCTAAACAAAATAAAACATTTATGTCAAAACAGTAGTAATTAGCTTATAATATGGGCCAAATATTAGTATTTTAAAAGAAATAGTGGGAGAGTAATGAGGATATCTTATCGTCTCTTTCACTTCTTTCACACTATAATGCGTATTAGGATTATTAGCACTAGTGACGTCAATAGTTTTGTTTTGCATCTCTCTTTTTTTTCTCACTACAACATTTAAAACGTCTATAACTGGCCATTAAGGCGGTTAATCTTTTAAGTATCGGTCGTGAAAACCGAAGTTACAGGAAACCGACAGTGTGACGACACCGAATAACAAATATACATAGAGTCTTCTTATATAATGTTAGATTCTTCACTTTTCTACTTCGAATTTTACTTTCGAATCCGAAATCTATTTTCCAGGGATTTTAAAATTGGAATATCAAAACATAGATTATTTTCAATTACAATGTTACTTGGGGTGATGAGAAACATGTGGATTAAATTAAATAGCATACATAAATATTACCTATTATACATCACCACAAAATATTTAATATTTATAACTAACGACTTAGTCAAAGAGACCAAAGCACGGCGAATGACCTCGTTGAGCGTGTGGTGGCGCGGGAAACGACCCGCCGATCTGGAACAAACCAGACCATGGTAACCCGTGGCGTCAACCTGTGCTCCACATCCGCAAACGTGTGGCTCACAAATTTTGCTCCCAACCCTGAGCGCTACGGCTACTCTTAGCGAACCGTCATCGAGGAGGGTACCTAAGTGGGGAGATGGAATGGCATGAAGCCAGGCCCCCGCCTCTGGGGTAGAAACCGATTTAAGCCTAGCCAAATCGACTCCTCGTGCCGAATGAAGCAGCTCGGCGTTTCGTGCCGCACAAACCCGCTCGTCCCACAAACGCTGCACACTCGGGTTTTCAGGCTGATCAGCGGCCGGACACAATAGCGACCATGCACTTAAAGCCTCCACTGCGTACGGAATAGCAGAACTGCCACCCTGTAATGGGAGTATGTTAGTGACCAATTCTACAACCCCATGCGCAGACGCCAAAAAGGCCGATACGCTGACATCCCTCACACGCCTAACACCTAATCCACCGTGTCGAATCGGAAGAGATGTTTGTATCCATTGTTTATCGTCGAGGTGTATATTTAAAATACCCTCTAAAGCGTCCTTAATGTCATTATCCAATGCATCAACTTCATCTGGAAAAAGCCACGTGGGACATGTTCTTAGAACGTACATCAGTTTGGGTACAGAGAGGCAGCTACGGAAGAGTGTGAGAGCTGCGTGGCCAGATAAATGTGGGAGATGTTGTCGAGCAGAAGCTAGCATTCGTCTCCGGTTACGGAGGCAGTTAGTTAAGCCGTTTTCAAATATTGGAGCGCCCAGAAGCTCAAACGACTGCTCATCAACAATTTTAATGTTAGGAAGTATATTTACTATTTTCTCGATTTTTTCTTCAACGACGTTTCCACAGCGGTACAGCTCACATTTTGCGCTATTTATAGTGAGCCCAATATCCCTCAGCCTAAGAATCAACATCTCCAAATCTTTGGCGACAATATCAGGGTCTCCTCCGATTATACCGTCGTCAAGGTACCATACATTAAGGGGCGCCCCAAGCGTGGCAATTATTCGGTTAACTGTCAGACTGAAGAGTAGAGGGCCAAGTGGATCACCTTGTTGCGCACCCGTTTGTGATGTAATTTTGTGACCGTTAAAATATAAGTTGCTGGGACAGACGTAGCACTGGTCGAGAAACGGGCTTAACAGAGGAATTTTGTCTCGGGCCTCGACCAGCATTGCGCCTCTCTCTATACTATTAAAAGCGTTCTTGAGGTCAATTTTTACAATGATATTGCCATCTCGCTGTGGATCCGTCGCGAAAATACGAGTAGAGTGAATGGCTGCCTCGCAACCCCGTGGTGTACCAAACCCTAACTGATGCGGCTGCAATAAGTCCGCAGCCTTGTCGCGTACGGCACGACAACCCAATTTCGCCACGAGGCGACGTATCACGCTGCCTACTGCAATGGGCCGTATACCACCATCTTTTTTGTTGAGTGCACAAAGCGACGCTCCATATAAAAAGGGGCACACATCGCTACACAATTTTCCCTCAAGGAGAAAATTGCACAGGCTCGTTAGGGATTCTAGCAGTTTTGGTCCATTGTCTCCAGCAGAAATTGACACCAACTCCTTCAAATGCTGCGGTCGCAAACCATCTAGACCTGCTGCTGAACTGCAATGAAAAGACGCGATTGCTTCCACCACATCTTTGGAGGTCACTTGCAATACTTGGAGACAATCCACTGAGGCTGGTGTATAAGACATAGAGCGAATGGGAGACGGATGCTGTTCCCGCAACCTGTCCAGCGTTACAGGGTCCGAGGCAGCCAAGGTACAGTCCGAAGTGAGAAGCCTAACCGCCCCTCTTAAGTCTCCGTCGAACACTTTCGTTTCGATTTGTTTATATAAAGATGAAGTTCTCTGCGGCCTCTGGGCAGGTAAGTATTCAAGATTGTCCCCGATATTCCTTTTAACTTTACCGGTCAATGACTTTGAGTCGTTGCCGTCCTCTGGGACCCTGAGAGCAGAATATGCAAAAGAGAGCAATGCATACCAATCATTAGGAGAGTTATTTTGAAGGCATTTCACAATAATGGAATTTAATCTACCTGCAGCCAGATTTCTCGCACCTTTCGGAATGTGCTTTAAAACATGCACATTAGCTCTATAATTTGCCAATCTCTCTAGACGAGTCAAATCTAGTGGCGAATTGGAAAAGTTAACTTCATCAGCTCCTGGGTTTTGCGTGGGACTTGGTACCCCAACCGAGGCGGTCGGTCTATGTTTACGGGTGATGTGTATGGACAACCCGCGTTTTGTGAAACGACGCAAATTATTCGAAGTGCAATGTGGACATAAAAGGTTAGCCTCTGGATTAACATCCATTATAATTTTGTAATGAATATAAGAAAACAAAAAAATAAAAAAGTCCCAAATCACAAGCAGTAAAAAAAAAAAATACAAAAGACAAATTACATTTCAATTAGAATTAAAAAAAAACATTAAAAATAAAACCATACAGAATAAATTATGTCGATATTAAACGTATATATAAACAATCTAGTCACAAAATTGCATAAAAGGTTAAAAGCAAAAAACAAAAATAACAAAATTATGTATATAAAAAAAATGTCAAAAATAAAAAAATGTCAGCAAACCGAATAAAAAGTAACTACAAATTATTAATTACATCCTATGTAATAATATTATATTAACTTTATATTGTGGAAGTTACATTTACATTTTAATATACCCGAGGCGCCATCTGTTGTCGAATTGCAACAAGAGTACTTCATATTGGTGGTATGCTGCTAGCAAGTGATTTCGTGATCGCAGTAAAAATTTATAAATAAAATTGCGATTTTTTTTCTTCTCCTTTTTTTGCAAACTGTTGGATTTGAACTCGGTGTCTAAGGAGATCGTTTAGCGTGATGTGAACCACCAGGCCAAATCGGTTAGTGAAGGAGTTGTTCCAATTATTGATATCTACTATATAACGTTTCTAGTGCAATTCATGTTAGCCAATGACGGAACGTTACACTGACAAATGCACTGTTTCAAATAGAACAACGAACTTCTGTTTGTTTTTGCACTTTAATTCACTGTTTGCGCCGACGAAAGGGTTCCTTTTGCACTGCTAGTTTATAAAGTCAATAAACAGTCACTGTCGCAGCTACAAATCACTAAAAATCCATTGCTTTATAAATGTTGTGAGGTGGACTGAGTTCGTACACTTTTTTCACTTTTTCTTGAAAATGTATCGCTGTAGAGAGCCACAAACGATAGGTGACGCGAGATAGATGATAAACTTTTAAACTTTTATGTATGTGCAAGCGAAAATTTAATATTACTATTTTTTCGCAAAGTTATTTCCGGAGCTACTCAAAATCGCTAAATTGGAATTATACACATTATATAATTACTTATATTTATAATTGATACATTTTATTAAAAAAAATCTATATAAAAAAAATCTAAATTTCGTCAATAACTGTAGAATAATGCTGTATAATGCTCTTAGGAGCAGATATACAGGGTATATCAAGACTGCTACCGAAAACGAAGCCGGGTGGTAGTTTAAGCGACTTCAGACACAACGCAACAGAAAAAGTTGCAAAAAAAGCGACAATTTTTTTTTCGTTATTTTTTTCCTAAGTCCATATTTTGGTGGTAAATACATTTTTTCCTAAAATAATAGTATATACCCTTTTATTTATAAATACTCTAAGGTATAAAAGAGTTTAAATTATTATTTTAGCAAAAACTATGGATTAACACGCAAAAAGATATTTAAAAAATAATAAAAAAAAATGGTCGCGTTTCTAGGCGAAATTTTTAATTGCATTGTGTTTGTAGCCACTAAAACTACCACCCGACTTCGTTTTCGGTAGCAGTCTTGAGATACCCAGTATATACGGATTATATTATTCTTATTTAATGTAAATTGAGAAGCAAAACATCAACATAAATTATTGTAGGTAATTTTCAAACTGTATACAGGATGATATGGACATATGATATTTAATTTAACATGTTCCTAACCACCCAAGGTACCCTTGTACCAAGTTTGAATACAAACTGCTTGATATTTTTGTCAAATATCACCATTTTAGGTTTCAAGGGTTTTCATGAACCCATATAACGAGAGAGTGATAACGAGTCTTTTTACGGCTTAGGTAGGTTCCCTAACCGAACTGAAGTTCAGCTGAGTGGTAAAAATAAACGTGTCTATATAGGATGCCTGTTATGTCGGAGATAAGGTGTGAAGTGAAAGACGGTTATAAACACACTAATGTTTAATTGGCTCGCCGTTTAACTGTACGTCAACATGACATATGCGTACCCACATTATACAATATACAACAATGCCCAACAATCATGAAAACTAAAATACCGATATTTGAAAAAAAAACTCATAATTATTTCAAATTATGTACAATGTTAAGGGTGATTATAAACATCTGTGTTAAATCAAGTACTATATGTCAATATCATCCTGTATATGTAATTATATGGTGTGTCAAACAACATGGGATTAAATAATAAATATGTGTGTGTGTGTATTCTTTATTCAAACATATCGTCGTAAGTCAGTAAAGTACGTTTAGCATCTTTAACAGGTGGCGCGTTTCTAGTGTTGTTGGTGGCCGGGGTCCACGCGCCGGGCTGCTGCGGAGGCCTGCGCGCTGACGTCACGCGCCATCCCTCCTCAAACGCTTCTATAGCCGCCTGGGCGTGCCCCGATATGTCCGGACTATCGAAAGTTAGAAATACCCTGCAAACGGACACAAAATACTTGGATTAGATTTTTTGTTAAAAGCTGCTGGATAAGTATCATCATATTATTGCAAAGTTTAAGTGCCAATTTAAGTATCATAGTAAATTCGCCCTTATCTCTAAATAACTATTAAATTCTATCGATCAAAAAAAAATTACGCTTGTAATATCTTGCACATTCTATTAAAGGCTAAAGGTTGGTTTTGGTGTTTCTACGTATCCCCAGCTTTTATTCGTATTGCAATTTTTGTATTTTAATTATGAGAGAAAGACATGAAAATTACCGAGATAATTGGATACTGATAATGGTTTTAAAGAGTTAACAAATTACTCTCATTTTTGTGTTGACAAAATATTATACTTTTTTCTATTGTATACTTTTATAAATAAATAGAAACAAAATGTGGAACTAAACTAAACAGCTAGCACACAGCTCGCAGAATCGATGGCCGTTGGGGCTGAAAGGTTCTAGAGTGAAAGCCACGTACGGGCAAGCGAAATGTCGGTCGCCCGCCTACAAGGTGGACGGTCGACCTGGCTAAGTTTGCAGGAAGTCGTTGGATGCAGATCGCTTCCAACAGGCCGATGTGGAGATCCTTGGGGGAGGCCTATGTTCAGTAGTGGACTTCCTGTGGCTAAGATGATTAAACAGCTAGCGATTCCACGCGCTTACTATGAACGCTACAAACGATCTATCAGAAATTCATTCTACCACAATAAAAAACAAATTACAACATTCGTGCTGCGACATTCGCTAAGGGTTGGCAAAATAGTATCTATAAGTAACATTGATTCAAAAACTAAGGATAGGCCCTTCATACATTGGGTACGTCAAAAAGATGGCTGTGAAAATCGCGCCATCTGTTGGATTTTTACGTCAATGGCGGCCATGAAATCGTTTTTCAATAATGCTAAAATAAATGTTATAATGACTTAACGTTATATAATTTTTACTTAGCGGTGATAAGAAATGTTATCTTTATTTTTGTTAACCTTTGGGTCATCTTTATTGCAACCACGACGATACAATTAGGCATTTGACTTACAGACCGGTGCGCTGTGACGTCACAACCGTTGCATTGGTCCCGCGGACCACTTTCGTGACAACACTTTTCGTACTCTCCGCCCCGTCCATATATTTTACGTCAATGATAAGTAATCAATAAATTTGGCACTGCAGTCAATTTTAATAACGTTGGTTAATAAGATAAGCACTTACTTTTCTTCTTCAGTCTCCTGTGCGAATGTAAATGGTTCAAATGTAGTAAGGCGCCGTCTCAACACTTCTTCAGTGATCCGCGCGCCAGTTACTTGAAGTGTGCAGCTACGATTCACGGCCGGGGTAGGAGTATCACCTCCTGCCTTTTGTTGGAGTGGATTCTTCTCATCTCTACAATAATTTAAACAATATTAACATCTAACTCCTTCTCATAATCCTGGGTGTATACCGGGTGCATCAAGACTGCTACCGAAAACGAAGCCGGGTAGTTTTAGTGACTACAACACCATGCAACTAAAAATTTCACAAAGAAACGCGACATTTTTTTTATCATTTTTAAATATCATCGTTTTTGAGTGGTAAATCTGTTCGGACATCATTGAAATTACAATAAGGTCCTAAGCCAGAACAAAAAAAAATCACCATAAATCATTTTTGTGTGTACCTTTTGTTGTAAACGTAGTAAAATTATGGAAATAGAATCAAAAGGAACAAAACACTGACGCCAAAATAAGATGACCTAGAATCAAGATATTTATTTCGTCAAACAGCAATGTAAATGCACTGTTGTGTTTCGGATTGAAGGACTTGTAGCCAGAGTAACTACTGGACATATTGAGACTTTACATCTTATGTGTCAGGATGGCGAGTGCAGTGGAATTTTAAGCATTGCTCTGAAATTCATAGTGTTCTTTGGTTTTGTTACTGTCCATGAGCGATCGTATTGCTTACCATTATGCAAATGGCATGCTCGTCTCTCCATTCATTGCCATATATATATTTTTTATAAGTATAGCAACCTAATCCATCTTAGCAAACTGCACTAGTGGTTCATATTTCCAACACAGCTTGTATTACAGACTTGAACTATGTGGTTTATGGCCTCTGTACATCCGATTTTGAGTAGGCTAGCATGCTTGAGCTAACTAGCAGATGTTGAAGTCTCGCTCTTTCTTAAAAGTGAATTTTACTTCCATTTTCCATAATAATAAATACACCCAACAGTCACATACATAGTCCTGACCCCACACTAAGATCAGGTCTTGTGTTGTGGGTGTCAGGAACATACAAAATACTTTTCGGTCTCACAAATACCTAGACCCAAATATAACTATGTGGATAACATAAATATTTGTGTCGGTGCGAAGATCAAACCCGAGGCCTGTCATCTCACAGCTAGCGTCTCACAAACTGCGCTACAAAGGCTGTTGTAATGACTGCAAATGTGGCTTAAGAGCGTTTATACCCTGCACGCGCTTTTTGGCTTAAAAACAGGACTTTTCAAATGAGTTAATAGCCACCAATAAACAATTTCAAGGTAAAATAATTAGTACTAATTTTAGAAAAGGTTGTCATCTAAGGATTTTGGTGGAAAACATTATACCGGGTATATCAAGACTGCTACCGAAAACGAAGCCGGGTGATAGTTTAAGCGACTTCAGACACAATCCAACAGAAAAACTTGCAAAAAAAAGCGACAATTTTTTTTTTGTTATTTTTTTCCTAAGGCCATATTTGGGTGGTAAATACATTTTTTCCTAAAATAATAGTGTATATCCTTTTATTTAAAAATACTCTAAGGTATAAAAGAGTTTAAATTATTATTTTATCAAAAACTATGAATTTACCACCCAAAATTGACGATATTTAAAAAATCATAAAAAATAATTGTCGCGTTTCTATGCGAAATTTTTAATTGCATTGAGTTTGTAGCCACTAAAACTACCACCCGGCTTCGTTTTCGGTAGCAGTCTTGAGATACCCTGTAGATTGATGGATAATTTGTGAGTACTATAAGGATTACTGAACACAAGTTTCGTTATTTAGGCTTGAAATGGCAATTTAGAAGCTTAAGATATCCGAAACCGCTAAATATAAGATGAAAATAAAAATATTATTAGACTAATAAGACCCTTATGGAGGGATTTTGCTGAGAAAAATAATCTTTTTGTGTTTAGTTCCTGAAAAATAAAAATTTAAACAATGCGAAATTATTCAGAAACTCTCGTCAAGAATATATTTTTTTCACCAACTTATCGTACATAATTTTTTATAGCAATTGCATATTACAATAGAAGAACTTCTTATCAATAAATTACCATTTTATATTTCAACAAAATTAGTTTTCATGTTTTCTACAAATATTTTAAAAACCACTATAAAACACGCTGTCCGCCGTGGACACAGATCACTTCCAATAGATACCGCATTACGATAGTTTTGTTTTGAACCGAAAACGCCAACGAAGGGAACTGCGCGGGGGGTGGGCGGGTTGCAGCGCGGTCACGTGGACTTCACTGGAGAGATGAGGCATAAGTCGATAAATAAAAAAATGTATCGATATTTCGATTTGCCAGTAAGTTCATGTGTTATGATCGCTTCTATAACTTAATTACCAACTTGTTAAATGTTTGATAATATTTTTTCACCGGCCTGATCTGATAAATTATACCAACCGGCAACCGCTAACTACGAATAAAATAGGATTAAGATTTATACTTTAGTATGTAACGGTTTTATTTCTATTATTCACCGTGTATTTTTGTATACCATAATGGCGAAATACCCAAATTAAGTGTGTTGATATAAAAGATCAGATAAAAATATGAAGTAGTAAATAACTAAACCTCACGCCCTAAAGGGCTACAATAACTTATACCGTTTCTTGAAAAGTGACGATGAAACCCACTTGACGAACTATGAATGTTTTTGAGACGATATATACAACGTATGTTAAAATTAGTGCAATAGCTTGTGCTATTGATTTATTATTGATTCTCAATAAACTTAGTATACTAAAACTTATGATAAATACCCTCCCATTATATTTGAAAACGTATACAACTAGAGGGAAAAAAGGAAATTTAATTACGCCAAAGATAAATAAAAAAATATTGTAAAAGTACCTTGTTAACAAATTTAACTATTTCAAATTACATAAAATAACGTAATTATGGTAATTTGCAATTGTTATTTAAATCAATATATATTTTGTGACATTGTCATTTAATAAAATTAATTTACATTATTGTTTTACAATATCGATATTTCTGGGAATTATATTATAAACATGCGTCAAACACTAGAAGAACGCGTGATTTCGCCAAAAAAAGATGGCTTATTACGGTTATTGCTATGCGAAAAAGAGACGGTTGATTCTCCATCCGAACTCGACTGTTTGACATTGATACATTAACCAGTATAAAGTGAGCTCGCTCGGGACCAAATTAATTTAAAGAATATTAGTTATCGATGAAAACTTATTGCGTTTTTTTGGATACTTTATTTTTTTGAGATTTTTACACACCATTTTATTGAACAAATTATTATTAACTGTAATATTATGTTCCCAAAATGTAATTTTCGCTAACGTGCGACGACATGTGCGGGTCCACTACTTGGACGATACTGATGACGCGACATTTGGCATCGGTTTATATCTATCTGATAGCTTATATGGGTTGGGCACAACCGCTGCCTTGCATGAGGTATCTATTGGGAGTGATCTGTGGCCGTGGATCAAATCAGACCGCCGCAAGGCCTTCTAGAGGGAGGACGTACCGCTCGTCGCTCCGGCCTGGCTGCAGTCGATTATGCCGCGCGTAGTAAAAATAGCCACGCGCGGAATGCGATTACCACATCTTAGTACTTTGGTAGTAAAATATTTAATTATTTTTATTACCTACAATGATTTTGTAGTGAGTATAAATTATGTTTCAGGTAATATAATGGGATGTAATTCCGAGGCTAAATTATGTTATGTATTGTAATATAAAATTAAATATATTTCGTAATTGTAAGGTGTTGTAAGGCCCCTAACACTATTTATGTTTTCGAACACGAAATGATTAATAAAACGTCCGTAGTGTATACTGATTGAACACTGATTTGAATGCAACTTAACAATGTAATAATAACGAAAATATGATTAGTATCCAAAATTTGTATTATTCTTTGCTTGCACAGTAATATTTGTCTACTTATAATGCAAATAAAATATTTTTATGATATTATATTACAGTTACATTTCAATTGAATATTTGAAGCGCACGGATCAAAGTTGTTTGAGCCGATTGTATAGCGAGCCGACGCGGCAGCTCTACGCACACAGCTTTGGTCGATTATGTGTGCGTGAAATTAACGAAAAAATACCTATAGTTGACTTTGCGCGCAAGGTGTATACGCTCTTAAACCAGTGAGAAATCCCACAGAATTGCATATTTCTGCACTAAGAACTTCTATTTTTTTTTCTACTTTAGAAATCATCTACTTACTGGTAAAACAAGATAAATGAATTTTTTTACAAAATCGAGTTTAAAATGCAGTTATATGGATTTTTTTATTCTCTATCTACTGGTAAAACCCAATAAAAGCAAAGTCCAATATCTTCTGAGATAATAAGTTTGTAAAAATGATAACTTCTTACATTTTGGAAATAATATACAAGTATAACATGATAAATATTCTTACAGCTTAAATGCATTTCAATTTTAACAGGTAAAAAACAATAAATACGGTTAAAGTTTTTTACTTTGTGTTGTGACAAGGTCTTAAACGCATTTATTATTATAAATCTTACAATTTAAACACTATCACTATATTAAAGTTATTTATTCCATTGTATTTATTGATTTTTGTTTATTAAGGATCGATGTTTGATTGCCATAATTACGTGATAAGAAATACAAAACTGCTGCCCGAGAGCCGAGTTGATCCGACACTACAGCGAAGACATCCCGGACATCAGTCGGTATGAGATTCGGATGGCCTTTGATCGACTTAAAAATAACAAAGCGCCGGGCGAGGACGGAATTACAGCAGAGCTTCCGAAAGCGGGTGGAACGCTGATACTGCAAGGCCTTCGGAGGCTCTTTGATTCCGTCCTGCTTGAGGGCACAACGTCAGAGGCATGGAGCAGAGGTGATGTAGTACTGTGCTTCAAAAAGGGTGATAATAGCTTCTTGAAGAATTGCAGGCCCATCTCACTCCTGAGCCATGTTTATAAGGTGTTTTCAAGGGTCATCACAATTCGTTTGGAATACAGATTTGATAACTTCCAGCCTTCCGAACAAGCTGGTTTCTGAAAAGGCTACAGTACCATAGACCACATTCATTCGCTCCGGCAAGTTACATAAAAATCCGAGGAGTATAATTTGCCACTTTGCGTAGCGTTTGTGGACTATGAGAAAGCCTTCGATTTGATTGTCAAGGTCTAAAAAAGCGGGACATTACTGAGAGTTTTGAAATATTATTGAAACTCAAATGTCCCAAAATCATATTGTGTGCCTTCCCATATTTAAATAATGTGTCAGATAATGTAAATAACCACACTCATGTGTTAAATAGGCACATGCAATTTTTAATAAGTCACTATAGTGACAAATTTGTATTTTTTGACACCAATATATTTATTGGTAAATATTTTAAACAGACTAGGGATACATTGTATCTACCAAATAAATATTTACATTTACTTGCTACACCTGTAGCTAATTTTTTAAACACAGTCATAAGTAATATGACGAAGAACACAGGCACTACCACTTTTAGTAATGTTACTAAAATAAATGTGGTAAATAATAATTTAAACTTTTAACTTTGACAAAAGGAAGTGGTGAAAATTATACCGGGTATCTCAAGACTGCTACCGAAAACGAAGCCGGTTGGTAGTTTTAGTGGCTACAAACACAATGCAATTAAAAATTTTGCATAGAAACGCGACAATTATTTTTTATGATTTTTTAAATATCGTCATTTTTGGGTGGTAAATCCATAGTTTTTGCTAGAATAATAATTTAAACTCTTTTATACCTTAGAGTATTTATAAATAGAAGAGTATACACTATTATTTCAGGAAAAAATGTATTTACCACCCAAATAGGGCCCAAGAAAAAAAAATGACAAAAAAAAATTGTCGCTTTTTTTGCAACTTTTTCTGTTGCATTTTGTCTGGAGTCGCTTAAACTACCACCCGGCTTCGTTTTCGGTAGCAGTCTTGATATACCCTGTATAGTATTAGCTCATCAGAATATAATCCGCTTCTCTGGCAAAATTTTAGAGATTGAACTTTTTATTGACACATTTAACATTAGTATATTATGTTTCACAGAGACCTGGTTGAAGGCGCACCTTATGAATTTCAATGTGAATGGTTTCAGGGTCGCCAGCTCGTTTAACAGAATTTCAGCGGAAGGTGGAGGTTCCTTAATTCTAGTTCGTGATCATATCACATTTAGGGAAAGAAAGGATATCTCTTGCCTCTCTGTTGAACGAGTGTGTGAGGTCGCATGTGCGGAAACAAATTCCTATGTCATATTATGTGTCTATAGACCTCCTTCATCAAATATTTCGCTATTTTTATCAACAATGGAGGATATTTTAAACAAAATTAAAAGTAATAAAAGTAGTAGTAGTAGTTAGTGCGTGGTGGTAGTTAGTGCGTGGTGGCCTGTTGGTAAACGGACTAGACGCGACTGCCAACATGTTCACGGTGGTCGCGGGTTCGAATCCCAGGGCACACCTCTGACTTTTCGGAGTCATGTGTGTATTGATAGTCAATCACCACGCACTAAAACGGTGAAGGAAAACATCGTGAGGAAACCTGCATACCATAACGATTTATAAAAATTTCTATGGTGTGTAAGTCCGCCAACCCGCACTAGGCCAGCGTGGTGGACTATATGGCCTAACCACTCTCAATCGTACTGTCGATTGTAGAGGAGGCCCGTGCCCTGCAGTGGGACATATATGGGCTGATACAGAAAAGTAATAAAAAAGTTCTAGTATGTGGGGATTTTAATATTAATTTACTAGTTGATTCGGTTGATAAGTGTAGGTTTGTGTCTTTATTCGGCTCATTTAATCTTACATGTTTGTTCTCGGAGCCTACTAGAATTACGCCTGAAACTTCGAGTTGTATTGACAATATCATAACAAACTTCGAAGTACTTGAAAAAGGTATAAAGATAGGGGTTAGATCTGACCATAAATGCCAATTAGTGAAATTAGAACATGCTGTAGACAAAACCAGTAGATTAATAACTTTTAGGCCGTTATCTAAGAAAATCCTAGGTCAATTTAACAGTAATGTACAATCAAAAATAGATACTTTTACACTTGATGGCAGTCCAAACGACATGTACTCGTCATTATTTAAAATTATACGTAAAGAGTTTGACCAAGTATGTAAAATTAAAACTATTAAAATTAACTCTAAAATAAAATTTTGTGCTTGGGCCACTAAAGGCATTAGACGTAGTAGGGAAATCTTGTATGAGTTATATGACAAAAGGTTCTATACACCTGATGTCAACTTTAAAAAATATGTCGGATTATATTCAAAATTATTTAAAAAAGTATGTATGCAGGCTAAATCTAATTATATAAGTGAAAAGCTTAGATTGTCAGATAAGAAAATAAAAACAACCTGGCAAATTATTAATACTGAAACTGGGAAAAATAAAAAAAATTACAACAAAATTGCTCTCCGCATAAATGACGACCTTATTTCAGATAAATCCACTATTGCCAATTATCTTGATATTTTTTCACTAACATACCATTAGACTTAACCAAACATTTAGATTCATCTGTAGATTTAGCGGAATCTTTTTTAAAGGAAAATGTTCCTGGAAATATGCCTAAGTTTAACTTTCACAAGGTAACCAGTTGTCAAATAATAAAGGCTTTCAAGCAAATTAAAATAAAAACTACAGAAGATATATGGGGACTGTCTGTTAAAGCTATAGAAGCTATTATTGTTAACATTGCACCGTTATTAGCTACTATTTTTAATTCCTGCCTAAGTGACGGTATCTTTCCCGACTTAATGAAAATTAGTAAAGTTGTACCCATTTTTAAGTCAGGATGTTCGAACAATCCGTCGAATTATAGACCCATTTCTATACTACCGGCTCTTAGCAAAATCTTCGAAAAGCTTTTGCTTTATCAAATGCTAGCACATTTTGATGAAAATAAGCTAATACATAGGAATCAATTTAGTTTCACAAAGGGTCGCTCAACTCAAGATGCCGGGACATCGCTAATCACGTCGGTTTTAGAAGCCTGGGAGGCATCTCAAGATTCTCTAAGAGTTTTTTGTGATCTCTCCAAGGCTTTCGACTGTGTTGACCACCAAACACTTATTATGAAGCTAAGGTACTACGGAATCAGTGATACGTCACTTGATCTCGTAATGTCTTACTTGTCGGGTCGTGAACAAAAGGTTTCTTTGGATGGGCTCACTTCGGTAGGATCAAAAGTCAAAATTGGGATTCCGCAGGGCTCCATTCTGGGCCCCTTTTTATTCTTAGTCTACATAAATGATCTTCCTTGCATGGTTCAGAAGTGGTCAGACATAGTTTTATTCGCTGACGACACCTCTATAATATTTAAAGTTAATCGGAAAGACGATAATCTAGATACACCTAACAATATTCTTAATTTAATTTCGGATTGGTTTTCTGCTAATAATATACTATTAAATGCTAGTAAGACTAAATGCGTCCGTTTTGCTTTACCGAACGTGGCAAGCGTAAACACGCGTATCGAATTAAATTCAGAAATTCTAAATCTAGCTAACTCCACAATTTTTTTAGGGATCACTCTAGATAAAAAATTACAATGGAGTCCACAAATTGAGAGATTATCAGCTAAACTTAGCAGCGCAGCGTTCGCAGTCCGAAAAATAAGACAACTAACTGACGTTGCAACGGCTAGATTGGTATATTTTGTTTATTTTCATAGTATAATGTCATACGGCATTATTTTATGGGGATCAGCGGCTGATATCGAATCCATATTCATATTACAAAAAAGAGCAGTCCGTGCTATTTATAATCTAGGCAGCCGCGATTCTTTGCGATCTGTTTTTAAGGAAAGCAATATACTAACCGTGTCATCTGAATTCATCTTTCAAAATATAATGCACGTTCATAAAAATATTAACAAGTTTTATAAGATCAGTGACACCCACACTATTAATACGCGGAATAAAAATAAACTAGCAATACCCTCGTTTAGACTAGAAAAGTCAAAAAAATCTTTCTTGGGTAGTTGTATTAAATTTTATAATAAGCTTCCCAATTGGATAACACAGCTACCGGACAAACTATTTAGGACTCATATCAAAAACAAACTTATGACTAGGGGTTATTATAATATTAAGGAATATATTGAGGATAAAAAACCCTGGGATTAGGTGTTCTCTTGCACATTGCGACCTCCTGGGGCCCTGAACTATTCGCTTAATTCACCACCTAACCTAATTTAAATAATTAAAAATATCTAAAATTGTGAACTCAAAAATTAACCAATATAGAATCAAATAAATCAATTAATTTATATGACGACCGATCGAAAAAAACATATAAAAATAATAATTAATATGGCAAATCTTTGTAAGACAAGTCACAAATACTTATTTTAGTAAATTGACCAAAACCAAGCCCAATGAGTTTGACTCGCTGGATCTACTCAGAAATGGGTCGCGCCGCGTAGTATCCAGTGGTAAAGTAAAGCCCGCTGAGTTTGTTCGCCGGGTCTTCTCAGTCAGGGCCGCGTTGGATCCGGCAGTAAGCCTAAACATACGGGACGTATCGGAAATACTTATGGTCATTGTCTTAAGTTGGACCCAAAACAAGCCCACTGAGTCTTAGTCGCTGGATATACTCAGGACTGGGTCGCGTCGCGTAGTTCCAGTGGTAGTGTAAGCCCACTGAGTTTGTTTCGCCGGGTCTTCTCAGGAAGGGCCGCGTTGGATCCGGTGGTAACTATAAACCGCTACGCACCGTTGTAATATTTATGGTCCACAAATAATATAATTTGACTAACGTAAATAATGTATTTCTTTGACAAATAAATTACTATAAAGTAAAATCTAATACTTTAAATAAAATATGAATAAAAACTAAATAAATAAATAAAACTAATTATAAATAAAAATTTAATTTATTTTAAAATTAATAAATAAATTGATAAAAGCAAGAAATTAAAATAAGTAATACTAAGTTTAGGAAATATATTGTAAATAGAGATTAAGTTCTATGTGTATTGACTTGTCATAAGAGCTCCTTAATTGCCTACGTGATCAATAAATACATTTCATTTCATTTCATAGAGATTTGGGATGTGCTGCAGTCTCTTCAACGGTGCCACATTGATTATAGATATATCGAAGTGTTAAAGTGTTTGTACAAAAACGCCACCATGTCAGTCCGAGTACAAAATCAGAGTACGAATACTATTCCCTACTACAGAGGGTCATGAGACATGGAGATATAATATCTCCAAAAATGTTTACTGCTGCGCTATTAGGCATTCGGATTCGGCATCAACATGAATGGCGAGTATATCAGTCACCTTCGATTTGTCGACGACATCGTAGTCTTGGCGAAATCGCTGGAATCCTGCGCCATATGCTCAAGGACCTCAATGGAGTTGCTCAACAGGTGGGTCTTAAAATGAACATGGACAAGACGAAGATTATGTCGTGTCCACCTGGATTGCAGTTGAAAACTCTACGCTCGGAGTTGTGGACGAATACGTCTATTTGGGACAAGTTGTCTGGTTGTAAGTTGTAGTCGCAGTGGGCCGGACACATGGCGCATAAAACCGATGGCCGTTGGGACCGAAAGGTTCCATAGTGGAGGTCACGTACAGGCAAGCGAAATGTCGGACGCCTGCCTACAAGGTCGACGGATGACCTGGCTAAAGTTGCAGGAAGTCGCTGGATGCAAGCCGCTTCCAACAGGTCGATGTGGAGACCCTTGGGGGAGGCCTATGTTCCGCAATAGACTGCCTGTAGCTGAGATGATGATGATGATGATGAAGAAATACAAATGACTATTAAAAATCGTTTCTTTTATTATCGTTTAATAGATTACCTATGTTAAGTTAATTTCTTTTTATTAAATTAATCACCTTTGTATGATATAATACTTAATAAGTGACACGCTTACACTAAAAGTATACAAGTAAAACAGGTTAAATGTATCAAAAATATCATTATTTCAGAGAATTTGGTCAAAAAAAATCTTTCCACTTAAAGAATTGGTGTAAAGTACAATAAGTCTTCACACAAAAGTAAAATAAGCTTTTGAAATCATTGAATTTAGAAGATATAACACCTTTGATAAGTTCTGGTAAAACATGTTAAATGCAGCCCTCCTTTGACCTAAATTTAATTTTATTCAATTTTTATTAATACCAAATATTAAATAAAAGTAAATCTCAAAAGAGGGGTAGTTAGCCCTACTTTTTGCTTTAACAGTTTTTTAATTAATGAATTTGAAATAGATCAAATTACAACTCAAACTTTAAAAACTCATTTACTCGAATTGGCACTGACTGCATTTATTACTTTTCACCAGTAAGCAGACGAAATATTGTCAATGTTATGTTGTGTTAAGCCCTTAGTAACATCTCAAGAAAATGACAATATACCAGCTAGGGTGTAATGCATATTGCTACTTACTTATCTCGGCTAGTCACAAATGAATCATAAAGATATTTGACTCTCGGTGCTGGTTTTTCTTCCGGTGGTGGAGGTTCTTGTGATGCACTGAATGGCTGATAGGATGCTACGCCTCCTGCTGTGACTGCAGATCCACTTAATTTTCTCTCCCTTCCTATAATTATGAACATTATAATTGAGACTGCCTCGGTGGCATAGTTGTACTACGGTACGGTTACAAAGCTGAGGTCTCGGGTTCAAGTCCCGGGTTGGGCAAAATGATACTGGAATTTTCTATTCAGTATCAGCCCAGAGTCAGAAATTTGTGCCCGTCGCCCGATATGGCGATAGGCTCGCCACCTATCACATTGTGGGACGGAACATACAAGGCGAAATGTGGGTGCCCCTGGCGCCTCTGCCTACCCCTTCTGGGAATAAGGCGTGAGTGTATAATTGATCTATAAGCAGTTGGAAGACCTATTTTAAGAATGTATATATATTCTTTGTCTTCTTTGCTTATACTAAACTGAAAATAATTCTAAAGCAACAAACTATATAAAATAGATTTTATAAATGTCAATGAAAATTTTACGATGAAGACTCAAACATCACCAGAATTAAGCTCTCCAGAAATATTATCATACTTTGTTTCTTTTAACAATTAGGTTTCGAAAATGTTGACTGTGTTGCTTTTGGTCAACACAGTCAGCATAAAGTCTGTTCCACACAAACTCTGTATTTACATATACATACAGTCTGTCTCGAATGTGCACTTATACTACGGTACGATACGCTGGGGTCTTAGGTTCGAGTCCCGGGTTGGATAAAGTGATACGGTTTATTTTTATTAATTATCAGCACGAGTGTAGAATTGTCATGAACTAACAACTATCTGCGTGTCAAAAAAATAGTCGAAAATTCAGTAGAAGAAAGTGATGATGATAGTTTTTAAATGATTAAGAATTGTATACTTTTTTTTATATTTTATAACATCATAAACTCATTTGCAAAAAAAACGGGCACCTAAGCAATGAACCATTTCAAATGTTACTATTGGTTTGTTTGATAATTATAGGTAGTTTTACTTTCACAATTTTGTAAATTAATAAGCAAATAATCGTTTTCGTCAGTATTATCATAAAATTTTGATAAATTTTATGGGTTTTAATGCTAAAGTTCACTAGTAGTGTATGCTCGCTAGTAGTGCATATGCTCGTGAAGTAAAAGTTAACAAAGATTTTTGTTTGTTTTTTCTTTAATAAAGTAAAAGCAGATAAATGTTTAGTATTGAGTGTGACCCCCTCTAGCTGAAATCACAGCTTGAATTCGTCTGGGTATGCTAGCGAGGATATCCCGGATACTTGCTTGCGGAATACGTTCCCACTTCGCGGTTATCACATTCTTCAGCTCTCTGATGGTCTGCGGAACCGGTTGTACTGATCTCACGCGTCGTTTCAGAACGTCCCAGACATGCTCTATAGGATTAAGCCTGGTTCTGGAAGAAAACCATGTACCCAACCACGGGATGATCGTTTTCTTGTGAGTCGCGCATTGAGAAAGCGCAAGTCTTCGTATGTGGCCCTTAAGAACAACCTCGAAGAAGTAAGAAATGTGCATATTAGTCTATGGACGGTGAGGAGGAGGCTTCTCGCGGCCAATATACGCAGTCATCGCCCGGCCCGCGACCCTAAGTTACTCCGTGAGCACAGAGTTGCCAGGCTTAGGTTTGCTCGAAATTGTGAGTCATGAACTCAAGAAGACTGGAATATTATTGGTATTGTTCTCCGATGAAGCCAGGATATCTCTGTTCGGTGAAGATCGACGTCGGCGAGTGCTACGAAGACGAGGAGAACGCTTTGCAGAGGCTTGTTTTGAAGAAATCACACCTTATGGTGGGGGCTCTGTTATGTTTTGGGCAGGAATAAAATTCAATGGATCGTACAGAGTTAGTCTTCATTGAAAACGGCTCACTGACTGGACATCGATACATAACGGAAGTTCTAATTCCTCATGCACAACCCGCATTGGCCGCTTTAGGCGAAGACTCAATTTTTATGGACGACAACGCTCGCGCCCACCGGTCTGGCGATGTGTAAGCGTATGTGCAAGAGGTCGGCATTCGTCGTTTGGATTGGCCAGCTCGAAGGCCCGACCTCAATCCTGTAGAGCATGTCTGGGACGTTCTGAAACGACGCGTGAGATCAGTACAACCGGCTCCGCAGACCATCAGAGAGCTGAAGAATGTGATTACCGCGGAGTGGGAACGTATTCCGCAAGCAAGTATCCGGGATATCCTCGCTAGCATACCCAGACGAATTCAAGCTGTGATTTCAGCTAGAGGGAGTCACACTCGATACTAAACATTTATTTGCTTTTACTTTATTAAAGAAAAAACAAACAAAAATCTTTGTTAACTTTTACTTCACGAGCATATGCACTATTAGCGAGCATACACTACTAGTGAACTTTAGCATTAAAACCCATAAATTTTATCAAAATATAATGATAATACTGACGAAAACGATTATTTGCTTATTAATTTACAAAATTGTGAAAGTAAAACTACCTATTATTATCAAACAAACCAATAGTAACATTTGAAATGGTTCATTGCTTAGGTGCCCGTTTTTTTTGCAAATTTTATAAACATAAAGCAAACAGAATTATTATATTTATATTTAAGTCATAAAATAAAGAAGAAAGGTATTGGCTCCACCCTGACATATGACCAATCTCTCTTTGTCAATATCGGGAATGTGCAAGACATATTCAGAGCTCGTTTGTTAAAAATTACGCAGACTATAGCCAAATTATGCAGATTTAATAGATTATAAGCTGGTATATATTTCTAGTAATTTCAAAGTGAATGTTTTGGAAATGTTTTTTCTACATGTCAGTAATAAATTACCTGCTCGTGGTCGTTTGAAAGTAGCATTCTGAGGTTGTGGTGGTGGACTCTTTATGGCTTGAATAGCGCCACTTTTTATTAATTTTCGCGCTATTTCACGTGCATCTCGAGCTTCCGTAGGTCTTTTGGGTAATATTGGCTTTTCAGGCTCTTGTTTTGGCGCTTTTAATGCTTGTAAAGCTTTCTTTTTCTTCTTCAACTTTTGGTATTTAGCTTGTAACATCAATTCTTCCTCGGTCAAGTTGGAAGGAAAATGTAAGTAAACCATTTTTTACTTAGACTGTAAATACCTTCTTCTTTCTAGTATGTCTTATATAAAAATAATCTATAGTTATTCGTAAGTTTCATAGCGTAAATTAATTAATTACCGTTTGTGTAAACAAATTTAACCTCAAAAAATACCACCAAACGTCAAATAAGTATTGCAAGAGTAAAGCACAGAGTAAAGCCACAGACCAAGTAAAGCTGAAAACACATTGTAGGTTTTTGTCTTACGCATAGAGTAAAGAGCGGTAAGTACGGGGCCAACTGACCACTCCAAGAAGCTTATACCCAAATGGAGATTGCATTCCGTATTTAAAAGTGAAGCACAAAAAATTGACCTTGAATGCAGTCGCTGTTGCCTGTTATCCTTTTCTTTCGAGTGACAATGAATGAACAAAAAGTCATTTTCATTCATTCAGTGTTTTATACGGAATGCAATCTCCATTTGGTTATAAGCTTCTTGGACCAATCAGTAGTGCGATTCACGCATGGACGTAGTATATAAACAGGACTACGCACTGTCATCGGAAAAACGAGCCGAGCGAGAGGTGTAGGAAGGTTGGGTTGTGTCCCGTTCCTATAGGGTGACCATATTTTTGGGATATACAGAAATTTTAATCAAATTGGCTAATATAAAGTCGAATAAAGCATTTTGTTTTTGAGGTAACAAACGTGATATTGTCTAACCGTGTAAAAAAATATTTGACCAAACCAAAATATTGGACCATTAGGACCTAGCAAAAAAGTTCAAAATCATAGTTTTATACGTATACTTTTAATAGGTGAAATGAAAAATGAAAATAATAATAATAAATCTTTATTGACAGCAAAATTCAGTTAACAATCTTCTCGTCTGTTCACAAAGTGCGTATGTTGTGTGTTATCAGTGCCAGTCGTCGTCGGGGGTGGTAGCTGGGGTCAACCCAGAGATTCTTACCACCCTCTGCCCCGCCGTTACCGTGGCCGCTACCATAACCAGGAATAGCGGGGCTGCCAGGGACTGGAGTCCTGGTCCTGGTTTTTGTGATATACTTTGTATATGTTTTCAATTATCAATATAATATAAATAAAATACGGTCTTGTAAATAACTTTGTATTTGGCGGGAAACAGGAAAAAGGAATGAACATTCAACGAATAAGATTAAAAAGTTAGCTTCGATCCATAGAGTAAAAACTCTATACATACACCACACCTCCCCTCTTAATCAATAACAATTTCGAAACAAGTCGCTAACAAATTACAATATATCTGCTCATATAAATTTCTAATTTAACAAACCATAAAAGAAAATGTAACTTTATAAAATAAATGAAAACATATAATACACATAAATCAACAACAAATATAAGAAATGTATCCTATTAATCAATTTCAAAACCATATCTTTTAACTGGTTTTATTACGCGCTTGGGCGTCCTCACCGGTGGTGGTTCTATACTCGGTATTTCACATGATGATTCACCACGTGAAACTCCTGACCCACTCGCCTCTGAAGGAGTACCGATCCCATGACTCGCACGCACACAACTCTCCTGAGCCACATCAGATGGATCCGCGGTCTTTGTAGGTAATACTTCTTATCCGGGTGATGGCCAGTTCACATAAGTCCACCGTTTTTTAAGCTGATCTACATGCCTTTATAGAGTTGAACCGTTTTCCCTCCGTATCAGGTAATGCCGAGTACCTTCTCTAGCTTCGACAATACCCTCAAGCCACCTATTTCCCCCCGAATAATTACGCACCCAAACCTTATCTCCCACGTTAAATTCGCGGTTAGTCCCTCCTGCTTGATTAACCTGTTTATTTTGTATTCCTTGAACTCGGTCTTCTGTATGGCGTTCTCCTCGCAATAAATCTAACCTACAACGCAAAGTTCTGCGCTGCAGTAACATAGCAGGAGAAACGCCTGTAGTACTATGAACAACATTCCTATACGCTAATAAATACGTTTGAAGAGCCGCATCTATGTCACAGCCGTTGCGCAACGATTTTTTAAGCGCTCGCTTACAAAGTTTGACAGCTCCTTCGGCCGCTCCATTAGATGATGGATGGTAAATAGCTGTAAATGTCAATTTGATTCCATTTATAGTCATAAAATCGCCGTATTATTTACTCGAAAACGGTGGTCCATTATCCGAGACTATTTCTTTCGGAATACCAAAACGAGCGAAAGTCTCGCGTAAAACTTTTATGACAGCATTAGCAGTAGTTTTTTGCATGTTAAATATCTCTAACCATTACTTGTTGAGTCTATAACTACCAAGAATGTTTTACCTTCAAAAGGTCCTAAAAAGTCCACGTGTAAGCGTGACCAGGGCTCGCTGATATGAGGCCACGGTTGCGGTGCCGCCCGCGGTGGTGTGGCACTCTCAGCTGCACATGTGCTACACTCTCGACATGTGCGTTCTATATCCGCGTCGATACCCGGCCACCATACGAAACTCCGGGCAATGCTCTTCATTTTTACAATACCCATGTGCCCAATATGTAGTTCTCTTAATATCTTGCTTCTCAATGTCTCTGGTATTACTAATCGATAGCCCCAAACTATACAACCCATATCTAAGTATAACTCGTTGCGACGTACAGAATATGGTTTTAAACTATCTTCTGTTTGTGCGGGCCAACCAGATTTTAAATAAAGTATAACTCTATTTAAGATGTTATCTTTCTTCATATGTTCAATAACATTGTCTCTAGTGATTGGTAAAAAATTTTGAATAAAATTTATATAAGTTTCCTCTCTAACATCCCGTTTTGCATTCCCTACAGGTAATCTAGACAATGCATCGGCTGCGTTCCTGTCACTTCTCACATATTCAATATTATAATTATAGCCTGCCAATATGACTGACCAACGCTGCAGTCTACTGGCAGCCATCACCGGAATGCCTTTTTTATCACCAAAAATTGCCACCAAAGGTCTTTTCGCTAGATGGCGCATTAAAGTACAGTAGCCGTTATTTTTCTCTCTTACATTTTATTCTAAATATCAATACCAAACGTTAATTTTTGTAAAAGTTCATAAGAAACAAGGAGAACTATTCACAACTAAAGTGCACAAACGTTATCTCTCGCAACAAATGAATCCAAGCCGCAAAATAGCAGTATTTCAAATTTTCAAAAGTGACATCCAGTGCCAAGAAGAAAAGTGTCTAACAGCCGTTCTCTATAATCTATCTATCTTTAACAAGAGATTTCATGAGGTTTTTCGATGCAATCTATGTTTCAGTTAACAAAGATAGTGAGGTATAGCTATGGTGAATATATTTATAGGTAGCTAGATTAGACAAATATATATGTCTATATTTGTTTAATGAAGCGTAGAATTGTACCGACATAGTCATAGTAGCTATTTTAACCCCTGGTTAAAGATAGATAGGATATAGAGAACGGCCGTTAGTGGATCGCACACTACAAGGTGGGACCCTCACACTTCCTGAATTCCGGTAACGATTGCATTGTTTGTAGAAATTTACCCACCATAAAGTTAACTCAACTCACAATAACGAATAATTTCAAATTTGAATAAGTTCTGAAGAGTAACCTACGCCACCTAGTTCAAATACACGGAACCACGAGGTATACACTAACAAATCGATCGCGGTACGCGCCTTGCGAGAACACTCATACTCACTGCCACTAGAGGGCAGCACAGCACAGCACAACTGCAACACGGCCAAATAAATTTCACACAGAAAATTACAGAATGGTGTGTGGGGCCTGCAACAAAGCATGCACCAAATCTGGTGCAGATGGAAACTATCCTACTATTAACTGTTCTGTGGGCTCACAACCATACCATTTTGCCTGTTTAACCATGTCAAGAGAAGAACTCAGACTCATAAGGACCAAGGTTAATCAGTTTACATGCCCAGGCTGCCAGATCAAAATAAAGCGCGCAAGACGGACTGCACGCCTGTACAGCCTCCATCGCAAAAATACTTTTGTTGACCCAGTACTTGAAGCCTGTGGATCCCCCGATGATAACAACTGTAATCCGGAAAGTCCTGAAGTGATCTCGTCATCTCTTGCTGCTGCCGTGTGTTCTCTACAGGATATGTTCTCATCAATAAAACATGAATTCAAAGAACTTACTATGTCCCTAAAGTCAGCCTTAGAGGATATTACAGACTTTCGACAAGAGCTAGGGGCCATGAAATCTCAACTTAAGGAATTAGACCATTATAAAGCTGAAGTTGCTAGTCTCCGGACAGAGGTACAAACATTGCAAAAAGAACTGCATCAAAAGGAGCAAAGACAGCTTCTCAAGGACGTCGAAGTCACCGGCTTAACAGTACATAAAGGTGAAAACCTCAACCAAATTATAAACGTGATTTCAACGAAACTGGGTGTTGAACTGGATCCGCGAGACGTGGAAGACGTGAGAAGAGTCGGCTTGCGCGGCAGTGATTCAAGCGGCGCGGGGCGTCCGAGGCCGGTGATCATCACGCTTACTCGTCGTGCCCCTCGCGACAAGCTCATACGCGCTGCACGGGTGCGTCGCGGACTAACCACCGACAAGTTGGAGATAGCGGGGAACCCCCAAAAAGTCTTTATCAACGAACACCTTACCAAGGAAAACCGAATTCTCTTCAGCAAAGCGCGGAAGATCGGTTCAGAGTTGCACTTCAATACGTCTGATCGTCAAATGGTAAACATATTTATGCGTCGCTCAGAAACTAGTTCAGTACTACACGTCACCTCAGAAGCCATTCTACACAAGCTCACCCCACAAAACAAATCTTCACACCTCACCCAAGATACACTTAATTGCTCCTAACATAAGAAGTCTCATTGAACTTCGCGAAACCTGTGTCCCTCTTACATGCTACTGTAAATTATTACGGCACCAAGGCTTTAAACCGGAAATTTCTGCGACCGTTTTGCTCTTTTATGCAAACTTTATTCCTTCCACCGCACTTTTAAATGTTCTGAAACCGCTAACTCCAATAATTATACCAACGTTTTCCACTGTAAGACATTTTTAATAGTCTAAATATATGCTCTCATAGATCCCACTGTTAACAAACCCACTCTTAAAGCGTACATGGTGCATATTCTGCATATATCTTACATAATTAACGTCGACATAATTACGTTTTTGATTTTAGCTTTACTAGATAATGGGTAATAAGGACATCAGTGACGATATTGACATCATTACAAACACACCTTGTCACGAAATAGACAACCCCGAGGAGTTCGCTAGTTTATTTACACCTAAATCTCAGTTCAAATTACTTTCTTTAAATATTCGCAGCATTAACAAAAACCTAGATGCCCTAAAAGTATACTTAAATAGATCAGAATTATATCCTGACGTAATCATTTTGTCAGAATGTTGGTTAAATGACTCTGTTATAATTGAATGTTTACCAGGGTACACAAACTATTCTACCAAAAATAACTTAAATAAAAACAGCGGAGTTGTTGCGTATGTCAAAACCATCTGGACAGCCACAGTCTCCGAACCGCAAATAACCGACGCCTGCGGCCTCATAATTGACATCCCAAACCAGGCACTAATCTTAGGATACTACAGATCCCCATCTATAAAAAACACGCATAACTTTCTTTCTTCATTAGACCAAAATCTAAACTCATACAAAGACAGAAAAAGTATCATACTAGCGGGTGATTTTAACATTGATATACTGGCAGAGGGAGTATCTGATTACCTATGCCTGCTGGCTGAGCACGGACTTGAACCTATCATAACTAAGCCTACTCACCTTAACTCGTGTATAGACCATATTTTTGCTAAGACTGACTGTTCTTCCTTCGGTGTTGTATGCAACTCGGATATCACGGACCACAAAACTACACTCCTAGCAATGACTAAAAAACAAAATGTCACAAGAAGACCCAGAATTCGTTCAATAGTAGATTATGAAGCGGTGGCCAAGGAACTAGAACAAATAGACTGGAGCGAGTGCTCATCACATTCTGATGTCGACTGTGCAACTGAATTTTTAACCACCTCCATAAAAAAAGCCGTAGAAAATAATACAACTCTGCAAAAAGCAGCAGATCAAAATATACATTTTTTCCCTGGATTACGCCAGGTCTCCTAAGATGCGCACGTCATCGCGATTGCCTTCACGCCAAACATAAGGCAAACCCCAATGATGAGACATTAAAAACAATCTACAAACGATACAGAAACTTTTACTATGAAACAGTTAGGAAGCAAAAAACTCAGAACAAAACCAGTTACAATCAAACACGAATAACACAAAACAACTTTGGGGTACATTAAAGTGGATCTGTAACCTTAAAACCAAACAGGAGCAAACGTCTGACTTAGCCTACTTAACAAGCAATCCCACAGAATCATTAAATATGGTCAATAACTTTTTCTGCAACGTTGGCAAAAATCTTGCAAAAAAACATCCTTACTCGGACAAACCAGACTGAGGAAAGTCTAGTACGGAAAACTAAAATTAGTAATCCTCCAATCGATTCCCTTTCCTTGAACCAACCAATCAGCAGGAAGTGCTATCTATTATCAACAATCTTAAGTCCGACAGCGCGCCTAGTCTTGATAATATCAACAGTCGCTTATTAAAATGTACACAACATCAAATTGTGAAACCTCTTGTCCACATCTATAATCTAAGTCTCACGTCCGGAATCTTCCCAACAACCTGGAAAATCTCCTCAGTTACACCAATCCACAAAGACGGCCCAAAAGACAATCCTGGAAATTACAGACCTATCTCTTTACTTAGCATACTTTCCAAAATCCTCGAGAAAATTGTGAACAGGCGCCTTGTTAATTTTATCGAGAAACTTGGCATCTTGTCTCCTCGGCAATATGGTTTCAGACAAAAAAGTCCACAGAAGACGCCGTCACCCAACTATTAGACTCAATTTCTGGTTACCTTGATACAGGCAAATGTTGCATAGGAGTCTTCCTAGATCTGGCGAAGGCCTTCGATTCTGTATCTCCCAAAATTCTCTTAAAAAATTAGAATACGTTGGCGTCAGAGGCTTAGCTCTCCGCTGGTTCGAAAGCTACCTGTCAAACAGAACTCAAATAGTTAGGTCAGGCGGTTACAAGAGTCAACAACTCCCAATCGAATTTGGTGTCCCACAAGGCAGTATTTTAGGCCCGACTTTATTCATAATATACATGAACGATATTCATCGACTACAATTACAAAGTGCTGAAATTATCTGTTATGCAGATGACACAATTATTCTTTTCAATGGTAAAGACTGGAATCAAACTTATGACCACGCTGAAGCTGGACTATTTAACATCATTAAATGGCTAGAAGATAACTTATTAACTCTTAACCTTAAGAAAACGAATTACGTATGCTTCCACAAACATCCGCCTCCAGACCCCAATCAAATAAACACATCAGTCTCCAAAAGTAGCATTAACGGTGTCATTGTCATTATTTGATTTGGTTCCGTCGAGGAAATGGGTTGTCTTCAATGATTCTGTATTGTCGCTGTTGCTATCTGAATGTGAGTCTTCAAGATGTGAATCATTACTTTCGTCAACAGGAGACTCGGGTACTTTAATTGAACCTTGGCCGCTATCTGCTTTTGTGACATATTTGAAAAGAGATCCAGACATGCTCTGAATTTGATCCATTTTAGCCTTTTTGGCTTTTCTCTGTTGAAACCCGCTTTGTCTTTTCGAAGTATGAATTCCCCGAGGCATATTTCGTTCTGGGTATCCTAAAAAATATTTTTTGTTTGTAAGTGATACGTTGATTTTATAAACAAATTGTAACGGTAAATAAACATTTTTCTTTAGAGTGACAATGAATGAAAATGACATTATGTTCATTCATTGTCACTCGATAGAAAAGGATAGAAGATAACAGCGACGTCATTTAAGGTCAAATTTTTGTGCTTCACTTTTATATACGGAATGCAATCTCCATTTGGGTATAAGCTTCTTGTACGCGAACGGAGTATTAAATTTTAGGGGAATCCCTGATCGATTGACAGTGTGCAACGCACAGTGCAACGTGCACCTCAGATGAATGAAACTATTATTCGGATCGACTTGAAAATTTAGGATAATATTTTTGAGATGTTGTAGAAATTAAAAAGCCAAAAAAAAAACGATTTTTTGAACCCACGAAATCCCTTAATGACAAAATGGCTCACGAGTAAGGAGTACTACTATATGAAGTTTTTATTGCTCTGTCTAGTTATTCCTTAGTCTAAGGTGGGTACATTATTTGTATTTATATAGGTATCAATTTATTATGCTTGTGGTACAATACTGTACTTAAGTACCTAGATTATTTTATTAGTAGCGGTTATGGTCTCTGCCACAAATTTTTGATTTTTATAGGTAGAAGTAGAAAGAACTATAACTGATGGTCAAAGTTGGGCTCGGGTGTCACCCCTGTTGGGGTGACACCCGGGGCGGACCGCCCTTGCCGCCCCCCCCTAGCTACGCCACTGCCAACAAGCTCAAGTCCTCACAGTCAGACAACTATTCATACTTAGGGTAACTCTATCGACCCACAAAAACCTTATGGGCTCCGATAACTACAAAACTATGCTTAAAAATAGAGTGTTTAAGTTCAATCTTCCTCACATACACACCTCTTTCGCACGCAGATTCGGGTTTTTCAATAGAGCACACACTTACAATGCAGTGGTCAAACTCTTTGGTTTTCTGATGACTCCTCGTATGATCTCACTAGTTTTATTGATAATTCAGTATTAATGCAGAATTAGGTTTTATTTATTATTTTGCATATATATATATATATATATATATATATATATAATTATATATATTTTCTTTTTAATTGTTTCATTTTACCTTTCACAAATATTATTATTATTATTTTCAATTCTCTTCTGACCTCCAGGAACCTTGTACTACATCTCTTTTATATTTTAATTCTATATTAGTGTAACACTAGAACAAAGGTTATCATTGTGCATAGTGGATGCTGTTATTAAACAAATAATTGTTGTTGTTTTTAGGATTTCCATTTTTGTTTTTGTGCATTATTTTATATTTACATAATTAATATATTTTTTTTGTTTATTTTATGTTTAGTGTAAGACATAATTTTTTGTTTTGCCTAGTTGTACTTCTGATCAACAAATACTATCTTAATTTTAAGGACGTACGGCTACAAATACAACTCTCGTATTTAGGTACCCCAAGATACAGGCACGACCTAGTTTGGGGGCCCCTGATAATTTTTGTTATGCTCAATACAGATATGCCAAAAATTATTAAGTTTAATAGTTATAGTTTTTGTTATACTCGTACCTTTAATTCAATTGTTTTTGTGCAATAAATAAACATTTTTATTTTATTTTTTTATTTTTTTAAAGGTTTATGGTCAGTTCTAAGGGTAAATTCTCTTCCATAAAGATACTGATGGAATTTCCTAACGCCATATATAATTGATAAAGCCTCTCTGTCTATTTGCGAATAAGATTTCTCCGAAGCGTTGAGAACCCTTGACGCATAAGCTATCGGTCTCTCCCCATCTACTGTTAAGTGCGAAATTACCGCTCCAATTCCTACCGAACTCGCATCTGTTGTCAGCACCAGCGGCAAATCCGGCGAATAATGAGCTAATATTTTGCTTGAACCTAATATATTTTTAACATTTTCAAAGGCCATGTTGCATTGCTCAGTCCATACAAAGTTTACATTTTTTTTAATAAATAATATAAAGTTGAAAGTATATTGCTAATGTTGGGTACAAATTTAGCATAGTACATAACAAAGCCTAGGAAAGAACGCAGCTCCGTAACATTCTTTGGCGTGCTCACCTCCTTAATTGATTTAATTTTTTCTGGACAAGTGTGCACGCCTTCCCTACTTACTTGATAAATCCTAAATATGAAACGCTATCTGCAAAGAAAGAGCACTTTTCTTTCTTAACTTTAAGACCATATCTTTGCAGTCTCCTAAACACTTCATGAAGTGTATTTAAGTGTGAACGATCGTCTGTACCAGTGATAATGACGTCGTCCAGGAATACGCCAACTCGGGGCATGTCACAAAATAATTGATCTAATTTTCTTTGAAATATTCCTGGACTTGACGCTAAGCCGTAAATTAGTCTGTTGTACATAAATAGGCCTTTATGTGTATTAATTACAGTGTACTTTTTAGATTCTTGGTCTAGTTCAAATTGGGCATACGCTTGAGATAAATCTAATTTCGTAAATTTAGTATATGGTCTAAACTTTTTTAAATTACATGTATCTATAGAAAAATTGTTTACCTCGTCACTGCTATCGCTAATATTATTTCCTTCTACATCTTTTCCTAAGGACATATTTTTAAGTGATACTGATTTAGTCAACCTTGGGCACATCTTTTTTAAATGACCCTCATTGTTACACACTTTGCATGTATACATTTTATATTTACAGCGATCTGCAGGGCTATTGCGTATCTCGGTGGACAATTGAAAGTGATTATCACTATAAAAAGTGTCCAACAATTAACTGTCAAACTACTAATTTCGTATTGGCTAACTTCGGTTACCAACTACGATGACATCATTGGTGGCTATGAACATTGATAGGCACCGATGACGTCACAGTGGATATCGACACACGTATTTTGTATCGACTCAAATTAATTCGGTATTGGCTAAGCAAAGTTGACATCAAATGCATAGTAACTCCAGCCGTCAAAAGTTTTACGAAAGACACGAACTTTTAGCAGTGTTTTTCATCTTTAAAGTGATCGTCACTATTAACCGACTGAATTCTAAACCAAATTGATTGCACAAAAATCTTTTGCAATTTTAAATTCTCAATTTGTTAGGAGTCTACGTTTAAATTGTAATTACTCCATAATCAGTGATACATTTTTTTGTGCGTGCTATGCGTTGATTGTTATGAAATTAGATCATTTAGCGTAATAATATAATTTTCGTAGTATTAAGTTAATCGCGTGACTGCTTCACATAATATATACATATATAATGTATCGATCGATTTTGTTGGGATTTGCTGAAGAACAGAGGAGGAACAAAGCTTTATGCATAGAGCGACGGCGTCTGCGCGACGCAAGTGATCCATTGCAATTGCCAGAGAAAGAGTTTATTGCTCAGTTTCGGCTTAATAAGATTGGATTCCGCCAGTAAAAGTGTTGTGTTACATAACATAGCCAATGCACAGAATGTCCCAATCCCGGAGTCTCCAGCTGTTTTAAATGATGATCAATCACATCAAGATATTAGAGAGGTGGATCAAACACATTATTCTGATGGCACTCGGGTTAGAATTGTCTCAAGATTGTGGCAGGCAAGACAGTAAAATTGCATATTGGGCCTGTCAGACACTATAAATATTCGAATAATTTCAATAAAGTTATAATCTGATATTTGTGGGATAAATTGTAAATATACACAGCATATTATTATTTCTATTTACTTTTTTTTTGTATATATCTTCACAAATATAAATATTTACTAACATGATTTTTTATAAAGCAATGGTGACATTTTTGCCTGGTTTGTATATTAAAACTTTGTAGTTCTATCTCATGTATATGTAATTATGTTCATCTATGTGATTAGTAAAGAATGTTATTTTATTAAATGAGTGTTTTTTTCAGAGTTTCACAAATGGAGGCTAAATTGTACTAGTAAATAGTAAATGATAATAAGGTACCTTACTTTATCAATGTGTCGTTATTAAGTTTTATTAGCACTGTTTTGTGTACTTTCTGTGTTGAATAGATTAAATATCTTTCTTATTGTAAATTTTTAATAGTGAAAACGTTTTAATTGCTTTTTGTTAACTGCCTAATATTCGCAATAGTGGCTGGTGTTTTTACATAAATAAAAAAAAACTTTTATAAATAGTAGATACTCATGTATAAATTTGACTGCCTCGGTGGCGTAGTTTTACTACGTTACGGCTACAAAGCTAACGTCTCGGGTTCGAATCCCGGGTTGGGCAAACTAATATTGGATTTTCCTATTCATTATCAGCCTAAAGTCAGGAATTTGTGCCCGAAATGGCGATAGGGTCGCCACCTATCACATCGTGGGACGTAACATACAAGGCGACATGTGAGTTTCTTTGCACCTCTGCCTACCCCTTCTAGGAAAAGGCGTGAGTTTATGTACATATGTAAGTATGTAAATTTTACAGCATGTAGGTTAAAAAAACACTTTATAGGGAAATAAAATTTAATATATAGTTTTATACATAAAATGAGATTAATTTATTTATTTTATTTAATTATTTAACTGGACGAACGACGCTCAATGTTTCCTCGGGGTACTAGGTTCTCTATTGCCACAGCAATTCTTTCAAGTGCTTCCGTGTGCCGTTCCTCGATACCGAGACGCCTTAGTTCTAGTTCATATGCCCATCGGGGTAGCCTTTCTTCTCGAAGAACTAGAATTAAAAACTTATACACCAGACAGGTTCTGCACTAGTAAATAAGCGCTGTAAGCATAAGACTTTAAAAGGGACTAATAACAGACACAAAGTACACTCTGAAAAATATCTGTGGATACACTGAAGTGTAAATATTAACTTCATATGAATTTTAAATCCAACACACTAGTAGGTAATGCAAAATGCCATACATATAGTCTCATAGTTGTATTTTATAAATTTCTTTGTGAATATTCATGGAATTATATCAAACTGTAATAATGTATTAACTTACTTCGTCTAAGTGGCCTCCTGGCAGGACGTGAGTCGCGATCTATTCTGGCTGGTTGTGGACTAGACTGATGTCCCAACTGAGGTCCTGAAATGAAAATAATCTTTATGTACTTTATCTAGCATTTACAATTCTCGTTTGTAAATACATTATATAATTTGAAATTGAATTTAGTGTGTTATTTTAACCCAACTAATTCTTATAATTGAGTTTAACCTATCACATAGTGGGAACTGGGACGGAACATACGCGAAATAAGGTGAAATGTGAGTATCTTAGCAACTGTCTATCCTTCTGGGATAAAGGCGCGAGTTTATGTATGTATGTGATGTATGGAAAACAATGAAAAATTAAATAAATATGTCTAAAAGGTCTGTTTTCTAATTCACTCAACTATTCTCACCTGGGTCGACTACAACATCGCCATGCTCTTCTTGCGGTACCTCAGACTGGGCGGTTTCCTTGGTAGCAGCGGTGGAGGAAAAGGTATGTGGATCGGGAGATGGATTTATATGAATATCTTCAAGCCATTCTTCAGTCATTTCTAACTCAGAAGGCACGCTTTCGGAAATAGGTAGGACCATGGATGATATGCTAGGTTGAGGTGGAGGTGTTGTTACATTAGGAGTAGGAATGGATGGAGTTTCACTTGTTGAAGGTATCTGTAATATGATTATATCGCATTTATTTTTATACCATAGAATCATGCAACTATCAGTAAAGTGCCATATTAATGGTATTGGTGATTCCAAACACAATATATTTTCGAATGCATGCATAAATATACCATCTAATGCATGCGCTACTACTTTAATTACAAGAATATAAAAAAAAACTAACATTTATGGGTATGCGCACCCCAGGCAAGCCCTCCACCACTACTGAACCAATGATAGCCAGTACTCGCTCCTCGAGCGCAGACAGAGGAACGAGTTTACTGGGTCCTCCACCAGTTGCAGATGCTTTTCTTCGTGTATCTGCTGCTTTGGCTTTAATTTTTGCCTTCAACTCTATGCAGTACTAAATAGCAAATCAAATATATGTATAAAGATTTACACGAATTTTACACACGAAAAAAAACTATTATTTACAAATATGGTGTAATTTTACTTTTTTAATTTCTAACGTTTTGATTACTTTACAGATCTTGTGGGCACAGAGACCGCTAAGGTATTAGTCATCCGCCCAGTAACAGTTACAAATAATATCGTAAAATATAGTTTTATTTCAACTCAAATCTTCATTTGCAAGAAACTATCAATACACATATCTCCGAAAAGTCAGAGTTGCGCCCTTGGATTTGAACCCGCGACCACCGCGAACATGTAGACAGCTGTGTCTGTTAACTGGCCACAGGCACAAAAAATAAGTGGTTGGACAAAATGAAGGGTATTTTTTACCTTAATGTTAAAGTGAGCACATGTTCTCAAGTGGAATGTTTCACTTGGTGTTAGGCCAAAATATGTTAAGTGCCATTCAGTTCTTAGCACATTATGTCGCAAATAGTATAATTATTAGAAAAACGATTGCGTTAAAATATTCATACAAACACTTACTCTGCGCCATTGGTCTGGAGTTTTCGTGACACCATCCGCCACTGCATTTAATTTAAATGCCAAAGATTCCCAAGTTCGCCTGGTCACTTGACTAGATTGTGGCCCACTTGGGAAGCGGCCCAATGCAATGTCTGGATGTGTCTCCAAGTACTCAACAATTATTTCTTGCTGCCTTAAGGAAATTTTTCTCCGAGCAGGCATCTTAAAATAAAATAACAAATATCATTATACATGTAACGTAATATCTAGAAGGGTACGTTGATCTATGTTAAGCATAATCTAATTATTGTGACGATCTTAAAAAAAACTTATAGACGTTCGTTAATACACAAGGAAAAAAAGCCTTTTATGAATGTGGTGTCCCGAACAAAATTTCGTATTAAATAAATTGTTACGTGTAGAAATAAGACTATTATTTACGGATTTTATCGCGGATTTGGTTTAATTTTTACATTTTTCCGGTCGGTAATTTTTACATAGGTATTAGGTCCGCCCCGTGACCACGAAAGCTGTAAAGTAATCGAAACGTCGGGGACTCAAAAAATGTAAAAATTAAACCAAATCCGCGATAAAATCCGTAAATAATAGTCTTATTTCAATGTGTAACATTCGCGTAAATCTAAGAAACCATTGTTACGTGTATTTTATTTCTTGCATCTAAAAAAACCCAATTCCACGAAACAATCATCACACACTTTGTTGATAGATCTTTGTACTTTGGGATAACTAGGTTGAATATAACATTTTACTAGAACTTAATACTTATTTTAGGAACTGAAATTAACAATGATTAAACTTTTGTAATATAACTTGCTCATCAAAATTGTTGTTATTTAAACTTAAAAGCCAAGACTCACAAGTAAACTACGCTATACTTACTTTATTTATTTTCACAAATTACTTATACACAAGTTATACACAAGCACGAACACTTCTCACTTAAATCAAAGTCGAAACGCATATGAATGCACATTTTGTGAATCTCGCGCCTCAATGTTTATTTTCAAGTGCCAAACAGGTACTTAAGCCGGCAAAATGTAAATCACTTAATTTATCCCATTGGTTAATGGTCCAATTGGTATATTTAAACTAGTCGTATAACGTCGATAAAAAAATAGAGGTGTCCAATGGATTGCTGAAAGAAACCGTTAGGCACTTACGGTGCCTATCAGTACATTGTCATACGCAATACCAATTCATAACAAGTTTCAGTTGACAACTGTGTTCGGTGTACAACGAGAATTTGATGATAACTTGACCTGTCAAAATTAGCCAATAGCCCTGCTGACTCGTGATTGTTACCACACACTCGGCACGTCACAAATTTCTTGCTTTGTAATTGGTGTTGCCTATTTCCGCTGTCCGCTCCACTCCTGTCGCTTGTGTTACCGCCTTGATATCTTGTAACTTGTCTCGATCGCATGTTGCTGTGATTCCTTTTCCCAGTTACCATAACATGCACTGCTGAAGCCGCTTCTGGTTGACCGTCGCCTCGCCTACAGGTCCGGTCCTCCACCACAGCCGCGTCCGCTTCAGCCGCTTCTATCGTTACCGCCAATTTGAAAGCATTATCAAAAGTAATGTCGTCCTCGGCAAATAAACGTTGTCTGATGTAGTCCCGCGATAATCCACAGACAAATGGTCTCTTAATTCTCTTTTAAATTTATTGAAGAAAATCCACAGTACTTCGTCATTTTTTTAAGTTTGCTGCGTATCTTGCAACCGTTTCCCCGTTTTGTTGGACTCTGTGTCTAATCTGTACCTTTCTGCTAGTAAACTTGGTTTCGGTTGTAAATGGTCTTTCATGATTGAAACCCAAGTTGTTAAATGTTTTAGATGATGGTTTCTCTGGTGTACATAGGCTCACTAATAGTTTATAGGCCTCGCTACCCATGACTGATATTAATGTTGGCACATGCATCGCCGGCTTCACTTCGTTAGCAATAAAATATTGTTCTAACCTATCTATGTAAAGGTCCCAGTCATCATTGCCAAGTTCAAACCATGAATTTTGCCAAGAGCCATGTTCTATTGTCTTGAATATTTTCAACAATCGAAATATATAAAGATGAATTATAACCAATACACGTGAGTGATTTTTCTTCTCGTCGCCAGTGTGATATACTTTGTATGTGTCTTCAATTATCAATATAATATAAATAAAGTACTGTCTTGTAAATAACTTTGTATTTGGCGGGAAACAGGAAAAAGGAATGAACATTCAACGAATAAGATTAAAAAGTTAGCTTCGATCCATAGAGTAAAAACTCTATACATACACCATAGTTTTAACAACTATTAGGCTTTTTTAATTGTTTATGCCAATACTAACCACGCTTGGCAGGCGGGTTCGCGAGCGCAGGAGGGTTCGCGTTGATGACGCTGCTGTCCGTCTTCAACTGGGGAAAGGAAATAGAGTTTGCGGCTAGAAGATGTTATTGGAAAGGGAAAGTATGGAATATAGAGATGGATACTACAGCCACGGAGGGGAAAGGTGGTAGTGATTGCAGTAGTTCGGCGGCCGAGGTCGTATACTCGTAGCACCTATTTTAGGACAGGCCAGGACCACTAGCTAGGAGCATCGCTGACCTACTTAATACCAGATACACGTTATTATTCATACCTAATCTTGTAAAACCTAACGGCAACGTAGTTGTCCTACCATCTATACCTACAATATTCGTAATCGAATCATTAACAAATGTTCAAAATGGCGGCGATAACTATAATTCTGAATCTCAATTTAAAGGGAGGTTTAAATTATCGAATTTCAGACCAATCGGATCATTAAACAAAAGAGTTTCTTCCTTCTGCCAGTATTATTAGTGATATGACAAAAATATTTTTTTTTTTTGTTTATTTTATGTATAATATTTCATCTCTTATTTCGACCCCATAATTCTATTTTTCTAATATTATTCACGCCATTATTTTCATGAGGAATAATGTTTCCCAGAACTGTAACGCTTGAAAATTTATGTAAACTTCACACCGTATGGTTAACTTAGAACAGAAATGTGCGCAGGATTTTTGTTCAAAGGAGTAAAGTTTGACATCTGTAAATTCAACAGTTAAATGTTCAGTACATAAGTGCCATCTTCGTGTTCAACCACTTCAAGCGTTGTATATATAATAAAAGGTAACCTTTTGCCCGTACCCCAGGTCTAATCTATCTCTGTATCAAATTATAGCAAATCGGTGCAGTGGGTTTAGGCGTCGAAAATGTTGAGAGAGCAGTGCCGTTAGTGTAATAGTTCGTGCCGGAAATCGTCAAGCACTCAGGAATAAAACTCTCGCAAGATATAAATATTTTTTAATCATATGAATTCATGATCAATGTATTATATAGAAACTTTATAGGTGTATTCACTTTAAAACAGGAGTAGGACGGCAAATTACGTGGATAAATAAACAGTACTGTAATAATTAAAATTGTAAAGAAAATAAGAACTGCTTTAATATTCAATAGATGAAAATGTTATTCAATAATTCATCTGAAATTGAATTGTCGATCAGAAAAGTTCTAAGAGGGGTTTTTATGGTCACCCGGTAGCGAATGTTGTAAGAATAAGATGGTAAATCTCATCATGAAAACCATCCTTGGAATCGATATAAAACAAAGAAATCTATATTCACTTATAAAATCAGTTTGCAAACACTTTTTAACCCAATTTCCGTTAGAAGCGTATACAACCTTGCGCGCAAAGTCAACTATAGCGATTTCTCGTCAATTTCACGCACTACATAGCGACCAAAAGCGGTGCTGCGTAGACCTGCCCACGTCGGCTCGATATAATCGGCTCAAACAACTTGATCCGTGCGCTTCAAATATCATTGAACTGTAACTGTAATATAAGTATCATAAACTATTTTATTTGCAGGGTGTTATAAGTAGACTAATATACTGTGCAAGGCAAAGAATAATACAAATTTTGGATACATATCATTTTCGTTATGATACATGTTAAGTTGCATTCACATCAGTGTTCAATCAGGTAGACACTCGGACGTTTATGGATCAAGGTCGTTGTTCGGAACACAGAAATAGTGTTAGCGGCCTTACAACCCTTACAATACGAGAATATTTAATTTTATATTACAATACATAACATAAGTTAGCCCCCGGATTTACATCCCCATTTATTACCTGAAACATAATTTTTATACTCACTAACAAAAATCATTGGTAAGCAATAAAAATACTTAAATATTTAATACAAAGTACTAAGATGTGGTAATCGCATGCCGCGCGAGGCTATTTTACTACGCGCGGAAAATCGACTGCTAGCTAGGCCGAGCGGAGAGCGATAACTCTCCCGCTAGAAGGCCGTGCTGGAGGGTCTGATGTGATCCCTCGGGACAGCGTGTTTTATAATGGTGTAAAAATTTTGTAGAAAACATTAAACTAATTTTGTTGAAATATAAAAATGGTAATTTATTGATAAGATTGTCTTCTATTGTAATATGCATTGCTATAAACAAATAGGACGATTACGGTGGTGAAAAAAATATGTCTGGACGAGAGTTTCTGACTAATTTCGATTTTAAATTTTATTTTTCAGGAAACTAAACTACAAAAGATTATTGTATCAGCAAATCCCTCATAAGGTTTATTAGTCGTGATATATTTTTCTGTTTCGTTTAATTTAGGGGTTTCGATATCTTAAGCTTCTAAATGGCCATTAAAGCCTAAATAAACGAATACTTGTGGTTCAGTATACTATAGTACTCACCAAATTATCGATCAATCTATAAGGTTCCACCAATAATCCCAGATGACAACCTTTGCAAATGAGTAATAATTATTCCTTAAATTGTGATTGGTGGCTATTAACCATTGAAAGTCCGTGTTTAAGACAAAACGCGCGTGCAGGGTATTAACGCTCTTAAGG